>JABFEX010001213.1:0-12707 GCA_013623515.1 Fusarium illudens | reverse complement strand
AGGAATACTATCCCTTAATAAAGAGCTTCTATATTATTAAGTTAAGAGGGGATTCTTATTATAAATACTAGGTTTTACCCCTAGGGGTAATAGAATTACCTTAAGAACTCTTAGATTACTTATCTACTTTCTTAATCTCTTAGCCTATAGATTTAATACCTTTAAATCTTTACCTTTAGGTAATAATTATATATTTAGATATACTAGAGAGCCTAACCTAAAAGGTAAAGGTAAAAACCCTTATTAAGAGAGAGATAAAATACCCTATCCTTAAAGTATCTCTAGAGGTATTTATAATATATTACCCTTATTAGATCTATTTCTATAAAGTTTTTTAATTTATTAGATATTTATATTTATTTTAATTCGCTATAGAGGCTTATTAATTAGATAAGAAGCGATCCTCTTATTTTATAATAAAAAAGAGGTAATTAAAAGTAGAGAGAATATCTAACTTAGTGCGATATATTATATTAAATACCCTTAATACCCTAGCCTCCCTAAGAATATCTATTCTCCTTATTTTAATACCTAGAACTATTATAACTTAGCTTATTAATATCTTAAGAGGAGATCTACCCCGCGAAGGGCTCTATATACTATACTTATTAGATAATATCTAGATATTAGGCCTTCTTAGTTATTATCTAAGACTAAGAAATAAAGTATCTATTATTATAGCCCTACTTAATTACTTAGCCCGAGCTAGGTTCTAATTACCCTCTTAGTATTAGCCTTATACCTTATTAGAACTTAGAGCTAGGTTTTAAGACTTATTTTATAAGGGAATATTAGAGTCTATATCTAGGGGAGCCCGATAAGTTAGTCTAGTATTTAGACTAATTAAAAAAACCCTATAGATAATCTATTTAAGGCGCCTAAGAGAAGCTATCTTCCCTAATTATTTATTACCCTAGCCCTTTAAATACTTCCTCTCCCTTACTTTCTTTACTTTAATCGCTAATTATAATAAGAAGAGAATTAAATTACTTAAAGAAAGAAATAAAGGGTTAGAAAGCCTAACTTTTAATAAATAAGAACTTACTTAAAAATAAGATAATATACTTTTAATTATAATAGATACCGCTTAATAGAACTAGATTCCCTCTCTTAAAAGAAATATAATAATTATATCTAATTAATATCTTAGATTAATAGACTTAGATAAAGGAATTTATTTAGACCCCCCCTCTAAGATTATTAACCCTAACTTATTAGACCTTAAGGTTTAAGAGGAAATAAAGCGCTTAATAGCTATATATTATATTAAATACCTAGACTAAGACTTAATTTCTAACCTTTTAAATAAAACCCTAATAAGAGCTAAAATAGCTATTACTTTAATAAGAATTAGAGAGGATTTATTAAATAAAGTAAATACTTATTATTAATCCCTAATTAATATTACTACCCTTAGAAATAGCTAGTAACTCTAGATTATAAACTAATCTTTTTTATATTTTATATAGGTAATAAGGGCTATATTAAGAGATTAAAAAAGAGAGATAAATATCTAAGATACCTAAGAGGATATTAAACCTTTAGTATTATTATCCCTAGAGGCTAATTAGTAATAAATAGATTCCTTATAACCTATCTTAAAGATAAGAGATATATATCTCTTTAATTTTTTATTCCCTTACTTATAATCTTTCTATAGGTCTATTATATATTATAGCTAGGTAAAGTTAGTAGTAGACTTATAAATTACCTTAGATATCTTATTAGATAATAAAGCTAGAACTCTTTTTTAAATTAAATAAAATAAGAGGAATAAAAAGTAATTAAGAACCTAACCCTAAGAATTAAAGAGATATAAGGGAACCCTAGGTAATATAAATAGATAATAAGGATTAAAAGAAATTAAGGAAAATTAAAGAGGTAAAATTAAAAAGGATTTCTAAGTAGAGATAATAATTAATTAGGGCTAGCTAAAAAGTATTAAAAGGGACTAAGTAATTATAATTACTTATATTAAGATAGGGTACCTATAAAGAGGCTCTTATAATTAAAAGGGGTAATTAGTTTAATAGAAAAGTAATAATAGAGGTTATTTCTTATTACTTAAAAAGATTATAGATTAGGTTTTTTCTAGCTAGCTTAATAGTATATTAAGGAGGACCTAGAACCTACTATATGCGGCTAAGGGCGGCTAATATAGGGCCCGGATATAAAAAGGGAGGTATAAAGGTACCTATAGCGGCCCTAGAGGAAGGTATTATAGACCCTCCCTATATATATATAATCTAGTTATAGAGCCTAGCTCCTCTAAAAGAAACTTATCCCTATTATTATCTTATATACCTTTATTTCTAGGGCTTAGTCGTTTTATATACAAAGGTACGTACCTACGTCGGGTGGCGGAGCGGCCCCTCCCGCCCCTGGTATGTTCGGGCCGCTTCGGTGAAATTGCCGTTTACGGATATGCTACCCTATATCCCGGAGCGGAGGTCCGGACGCGCTTGGAAATGCACGATTAACGCTGGAATTCATGGTGAGGTTGGCATTTTAAGGAAGCGTTTGATAGTTAGATCATCATTTCCCATCTCTCTCTTAGTAGAAAGGCCCTGCTCGCGGTTCTGAAGTTGGATGTTGCTCTACACTGGTGTCCGCTCTATTTGCGCTCGACTTGAAAACGTTGGACATGATAAGATGGCATTCTTTTGTAAATTAACCACACCCTCATTCCTTTTCTCTACCTTTCCATTAGCATGCCTAGATCGTTTCCAATCTCATTTATTTTCTTTGATTGGCGTAGGCGCATCAAGGTCAGTCCGGCAATGGCCCAGTCTTCAGCCGAGTCCTAATTCATTCCTCATGATCAAGGGTTGTCGTTCATCTCTACTCGGGTCGGAGCCGCAGTTCACCTGCAGCTGCAGAGTCAACCACAGACAGACATGCTGAAAAGCGCAGAAAGGGAATGCCACGTGTTTCATGCATTGTGATAAGAATTACTCAAGGCCAACTAGACATGCATGACTCGGTTGGGACAAGGCATCTTGAAAGAACCTTTGCTTCATGTTTAAAACTCCCCCTTCCTACCAAAGCAATCAACTCCGTAACTCCTCGTTAAGAACCTCTGCAATATCCTTTGCCATCTGCGACTTTCGACCCAACGACCACAGCGCCCCAATACAATATTCAGTCCGTTTAAGACTCTGCTCCAAATCCTCATTATCGTGCCCCAGAATCGCACATTCGTGTTGCCTCAAGTCTTCCGCTACGCCTAGGTGAAAGATTGCCGCTTTGGCAAAGGCCCGGATCAGAAGAATGGTCCATGGTTCCGTGAGGAGAGGACCCTGGTTGACTGCGAAGTGAAAGTTTGGCAGTTGTTCTTCGCCAAAGTCGGATAGCGGTGATGTGACTCGTGCAAGATCAGACAACTCGATCGCGCTCGACTTTCGTATCCTGGCTGTCATTTTGGAGTTGACGCGAGACATTGTAGCCTCTTTGCAACCCAAGTTGTTCTTATCCACAAAGTCGATCAAGTCGGAGAGCATCAGCGAAGCGAGATGCCACGGGATGGCGATGCAGATGAACCAACTCTTGAGCCGAGGCGGCTGCACTGAATCGTAGTCTCTGACCAAGTCTCGGAAGAAGGCCCCGTAGGTCGTGTTCCAGTATCGATACGTGGAGATGGTGCTCTGGATGATCTCCTCTACAGGCTGGTAGAACTTTTTGCGCAAGGCGTTTTGTAGGTAGGAGACGTGGCGAAACAGCAGAATTTTGATCGGCGCTGACCTTGCAACAGCCTCAACCGCCGCATCCTGCGGACAAGGCCAATGAAGCGTGTTGGGACCATCTTGAGCGAACAAGTTGAGGTCCCAGCGCTGGTTGTTCTGTTGAGACTCCAGCGAAGCCTTGCTCGCCAGCTGCTCTTGAGCCGCGTCATGTTCGCACTCCTCGTCAGCCAAGGCGATTGGCCTCTCGTTCATGGATGAGGAGACCGTGTCAAACATGACGGCAAGCCAAAAGAGCAACCCAATCGTGCCTCTCTCCTCCACATCGACGAGACTCCCGTTTTGTAGTTGATATAGTTGACTCGTCTCCAAGAAGCCCGACTCATTCGCTTCAAAGTTGTACTTTAAAGCCTGCATCTTCCGAGCTGCCCTCTCCATAAAAGTCGGAGGCCCGTCTTCAGACATGAGCTCCAAGACTCGAGGCAATGCTGTAATTTTTGCACTTGGAGCCTTGCCCTTGTGGTGTCTAAAGTCATCCAGAGAGTCATCGTCCGTTCGCGGTCGTTGTGTGAGTCCGAATATCAGCTCCGCGTAAACAACTCTGTAAGATTCGACTTCTGAGACATCTTGCAACGCCTTCTTTGCTTGTTCCCATACGGATAGCTGGAGGTTCTGTTCAAACTCGTCGGCGAGTTCATCAGCGATGTCTCTTGGTGGTTCCGGCTCGAGAGGGTCGATGGATCCCAGACGAGGTCGTCGCCGATGTTTGCTCCCTTGACTGAATTGAGTTGCAAAGGCCATGATGACTAGATCAAGGGCCCTCGACGCTGACTGACTCTCGGCGCGGGTGAGGCGAACCAGCTTGGCTGCACGCGCGACTTGATCAAGATGCACAACTCGACGGTAGATCCGATTAGACCATACTGTACCCCATTCAGGTAGGATAGGGGCATCTCCAGGCATAAAAGTTGATGCCACCGATCCTGCATTCATCCGATCGAGTCTGCTGCTTCTGCGTTGCATCTTGTATGGGCATGTATCGTCGGCGAGCCAGCACGCAAGGTTGTTTTCCAAGACGTCGTGGTAGACTTGCAACAGACTTTCCGTCATGAGCTTGTTGTTGGATCGTTCCATCAAACCAAACTCGGGGTGAAAAGTGGAAGGTGAAGCACTAGTGTTGTCGAGCCAAGTCCCAGGTCGAGGGCGAGGGCGACGATGTCTGTGATCCTTTCGGACATTCCCTCTGAGGGGCGCTGACCGAGTCGAAATTCCAGATCCATGGCTTGTTGAGAATTGTTGTGTGAGATCCCATGAAGCCTGAAAGTCAAACTCTGATGGTTGCGATCCAAAGCATGCCGTGAGGTTGGACAAGGCATCTTGAAAAGACTCATTAGACCCATCAGTGGATGCACCCGGTGCTTCAGAGTTGACATCCCCAAGACCAATCTCGGAAGGATCATCCGGAGATTCCGTCTCCAACCCGAGAAAAGCAAAAGTGTCATCCGCCGGAAAAGCCTCAGGGCCTTCCAAGCTAGGAATAGGCGCTTCCCAGTACTGAAAGTTACTTGGTGATGGGGTCGGAAGCAGGTTCAGCATGTCGCTCGAGCTGAGATCAAAGTCCTGTGATGCAGAAGCTGATGGATCTCTATGTTCCATTCTCTGTCGCTTGCTGCGAGAATTCTTGCGTGCGCTATTTTCAGCTGCGGGAGACGCTGATGACTCGCTCTTTGGGGCGGATCTTGCTCGAACCCAGTGAGGATTCAGAGGGCATTGCTTCTTTGTTCTGACGCAATACGAGCATGGCAAGATCTTGGGATCTGATGTTTGTTAGAACTGGAAGAGAATCTTTTAGACAATGCGAAACTTACTGGTATCATCGCCAGCAGCCTCTGACTGGGCCTTGGTGCTATTGAGCGCGAAGCCATCGCAGAGCTTTTTCGAGCGCCGACAGTAATCGCAAGATGCATTCTGTCGCCGGACCCTTGTAGTCGACATTGAAACGAGCAGGGTTGAGGGATATAAGTACAAAGTTGCAAGCGACGCCACGGCAGATATAACAAATGAGCCAGGAACTGGTTAGGGCTTCAACGACGATGCATGATAGAGGAGCCGCGACGAGGGCCTGGGTGGACTCTCCCCTATTAATACTCGATTCCGGTCCACCGAAAATCCCTTCCCCGCATTGCACTAAGTGCGTTGGGAGCGCTGAAAAGTGAGGCCTTGCCATATGCTGAGGCTCTCATTGGAGAGGAGGTAGGAAGGGTCAGTGGCTAGACCTGGGAGGGAGTTAGTGCGCGTCCTAACTGCGGGGGAGATGGGGCGGGTGTTCTTGAATTGCCTCCTCTTCCCCGCAAACGTCGGCATCGTCAGGATGACCGAGATGGTCAAGGCTCGTGAAGGCTTCACTTGTGGTGGGTGGTGTGGGTGCGTGATCGGCACTTGCTAGTAGTCAAGCCTTATCACATAGTCTTGTTCCTCGGTTCAAAGGAACTGCATTCTATTGATTCTCGATGGTTCATCCAGTTGTTCGTCTGTCGAATACCCCTGCTGGGTGATACGTAAGATCCGGCGAGTACTTCCAGGATAGGCAAAGATCGTTGGGCGGAAACCAGTAGATTTTCAAGCTATCTCAACCTCCCCATTTCGAGCATGGACATTAGAGATACTATCTAATCAGGCCGTTCAGGCCATTAACTATTCTGTCACAGTTCAACTGCTGCCATCCAAGGCACGAGTCATAACTAGAACCCCACCCATTCCACCTCTCAGCTAACATTCCATCACAACAACCACATTTTACAATACGACTCAAGCATGTTCCTTACACTTCGCCCACATCCTGCTTGACCCTATCGGCACGTCCGCCAATAACAGTCGAAAGATCTCCAAGAGGGAGGCAGAACGGAAAGTCGACCGACAAGAGCACAAGAGCCAAGAAGATATACCAGCCGAGAAGGGAGACACCGAGGAGAAGGCCAGCTCCGACGTGTTGATAGGTCAGGGCGTTGGCAGAGGCACCGTGGGCGACGGCAAAGAACGAGGCGGACAAGCAACTGACTGTTTACCAATTAGTTAGCTATTGTCAATCCTGAAAAGGTGGGAGTCTTACAGCATGGGACGAGCAGGAGGAAGATGAGGAAGAAAATGACGTTGGTCCGGATGCTTGCCACCAAGAAGATTGCGCAAAGAATCGCCATGGCTACGAGGAAGAAGGAGAAAGTTGCGAAGAACTGCGGCTCGCTGAGACCATCGGCGACACTTCCAGTAGTCGAGTAAGTTCCGTAAGCGCCGAACCCAGGTACGATAGTTGCGCCAAACGTTAACCAGAAGCCTCCGAAGAGACAGAAGACAGTAGCAGGGAACGTGTTGCCTATGGACATTAGCTTCAATTCTGGATGTTGGTGATAGGGGCGGCTCACCCAGGATCCATTCACCGATTCCTCCCAGGGTGAGGAACAAACCGCCGAGACCAAAGTAGGCGCCACTGTAACTTGTCAGCCAGAACACTCGTCAATACAGCCGTTGAACAAACACGTTAGCCGCTGCCCCAAAGCCCCCGGCACCCTGCCACTCCAGCAGCGACATGGAGACGGGTGTGGTGCATAGTAGGAAGCCTCCCAGAGCTTTCAAGCCGTCAGTAATGTCCAGAACTTGACGCAGCTGCAATGATCCTCACCAACTGGAGTAGGGTTGCCAAAGGTTTGACGAAGCTGCCCCTTGATGTTGTTCTTTGGCGACAGATACAACTGCTCAAACAGCTCCGGCGAGATGGGTATGCTGGCCGCCGTCTGGATCTTGTCGAGGTTGTCACGGTGCTCATTGTGAGGCTTTCCGTTGCTGCTTGGGCTCGGGCTGGACATTGTGCAGGCAAGTCGCTGAGAGACAGTAGTAGTACGCTGAGGAAGAGAGGTAAAGGGGGAGTATCAGGCTACGTGTTCAAGGAAAGATTCCCCACATCTGGGGGATGAACAAGTTAATATAGGTTCCTGCAACAGTAGACCAACAGGCAAATACGATCGACCAGCCCATCCATTACCCCGGATTAGTTGTGGAGGGCGGCGGGGATTCGGGGAGTAAACGCGGAGATGGGCACCAAAGCAGAGAGATGCACCCCACAAGTTGTCAGATTCGCAAAGGATCAGGAAGAACATGTCCGGAGCCCGACTCCAGGTTCATTTTGCAAATGCCGAGCGGGTGCAAGATCGGCTGGAACCCAACCAGGCTCCGGGGTTGGTTCAGGCGGAGGCCGGGCTTGACAGGCAGGCCTGAGACCGACCGGATGTTGGCAGGGGTTCCTTTCCGGTATGGATGCAATCTGAGTGGCGTTTGGGACAGACAATGTTTGCTTCTGGGCAGGAGGGCCGTTACTCCAACCCCAACCTCGTCACGCATATCACATCTCTAGACAAGCAGACTATCTCGTATTCCCTCGGACGAAAGGGAAGACGCGAATGCAACACCTAGATCAAACTCTCTTTTCTCCTCACCGTCTCATTGTCCATCAACGCCCTCCCTCCCTTCCACGGTGAATCTCCCAACATTGGGGTAAGATGATACCCCAGATATCCCAAGCACGTGGCACACGGCTCACCTCCCTAGCGAATGTACCATTCCAATTCAGGACAAGCCAAGCACCAAAGCGGCATAACAAGGTCGGAGTCGGTGCCGATCAAAAGGACATGCCGACTGCTTCGATCGGCTCCGCGCGTGGAATCGGGTCCGCACCCGCAATCACAGCCTCAACCAGTGACGGTTTGATTTGGGCGTTTGAATCATGGATGGACAAGTCCGTCTTGTTTGAAATGACCACTCGGATGCTGTGGAAGTGCCTATTTCCTCATCTTTCCAAGTCACCCGAGTCATTCACTATAATCCGGGGTTTCCAGCATTAACGCCAAGATGATGCACCCGGCATGGCTGATCCTTCTCGAGATGCCCCTTGCGATTCAGCGATACCAATACGGCTTCCTCCCATGTAGCACGAGTTACCATTCAAGGATGCTGCAGACGACTTCCAAGGTTATGCTTGTCTCTTCCAATTCTAATGCTCTCGAGTTGCAGTACTAGCTACCCAATTTCAATCTGTCCATGACCTCCATTCTGCGAACGTTCCGATCTTACAACTTCAACTTCCCCATCGCTTCCAACGAAACCGCATATCCTACTACACCACACAATCTTGACCTTGAAAGTGGTCGGTCACATTTCACGCATTTTCAAGAGTGCAGAGAAGTGTACAAACAGCCAGGCTCAACCAATCTTTCTGCTTGCTCTGCTTCTTGCTAGCCTTGACTACTGATGCAGCCTTGGTTTGCGGAGGTTACTCCGCCAACTTGGCGTTGATCAACTGCTGTAACTGGCGAAGCGTATCGACGCTCATCGTGACATTGACCATCTCCGCGGCCTCCAGACCGTTGGAAGTGGCCACGTCTGGGTTCGGGTAGTACCAAGATGCAATCGCCACAATGACATATATAATCTAACAACGTCAGTATCCATCGAGAGAAACATAAGTGAGGGAAAACGTACCACTAGCAAAGCGCCTTCCAGCCAGTTTGATTCGCCATCTCGGAGGAAGTTTCCAACCACGAGAATGGAGAGAACGAGCAGAACAATCATGAAGATCTCAAAGTTCAGATCCATGGGCTTGCCCATCACCCAGGCGATGATGACGATGAGTGGACCGTTGAAAAGGGCCGTCGTGATGGATGGAGCGAGACAATGAAAGAGGGCAACATTGATGACGCCATCTGCAAGGTGTGTCAGTCCAAAGGTACCCAACGAGATGAGCGCATTCATCGAACTTACCCCATGCCTCGTCAATGGCAGTCAAGTGTTCAGCTGCTTTCTCCACAAGAGGCAGCAGGATTAATCCCAGAAACTGGTCTGGAACACCACTCTCGACAACATGCTCGATCTTCTCCACCAGGAAGACAAGAAGGAGCGTCACAAAGACGAGCGAGATGCTTATGGCAATCACCGTCTCTGTCATGGTAAACTTGGGCTTCTCCATGTCCGCCTCCCGGTCTGCGTCACGGTGCTCATCCATCTCAATAACCTCGTCAAAGATGCTGTGCTGGCTGCTGGCCTGGTACCAGATGTAGAGGAAGAAGGCCACGATCAGCGCCAGAGATGTGGCCTGGCTGATACGGAGAACATCCTCCTGCAGTTTGCCCTCGGTGAACTTTTCGTGAAGCACTCGTAGACCTGGAATCTCAGGTACCACCTCGGCCTTGAGAGCAGAGTAGAACGCGCTGGGGATGAGAAGACCAAAGGCAGCGACCAGCAGGAGCCCAGTGCCGACCTCGGACACGATGGCGTGGAACTTTTGACTGGCCTGGCGAAGTCCACCGAAAAAGAAGCACAGTCCGAGGCAGAGGAGCAGGTTGGTGAGGATGCTGCCAAGAATTGCTGCTTGGATGATAGGAATGAGGTTGCCTTCGTCCCCATTTCCTTTCGAAGAGTCTGCCTCGTGCTTTGCGATCAAGACGATAAAGAGGATAATCTCAATGATGGATCCAAAGGTCGTCTCGATGAGAATACCAGCCACCTTGGGCATCTTTCGCGCAAACTCTTGACCAGCGAACCCCAGAAGATTAGCGCTGGGAATGACGGCGATGTACGCGGTTGCAAACTTCCAAAGATGCAGACCGGGGAAGAACTGGAGGATGATGGCGATGGGGACAAAGGGCCAGAGCACGTTGACGAGCATGGAAGCCGTGCATGAGCTCCTCCAGAGAACAGCCAGGAAGTGACGAGGATGGAAGCCCCTTCTACCGCTCTCGCCTTCATGCGCGATGGGAAGGCGACTCGACACGGTGGGAAGAAGCGGGGTCGATTCATCGCCGTGTCCCGAGCCATTGGCAGAGTGGCCGGGGAGTCCTGCAACGAGATTGCTCGTCATGGTGGTGATGCCTCCAACAAGAATCGAGTATCAGACGATGAACAGCCTCGGCAGAGGAGATACAGTCAAAGAGAAGCGTCGTCAACTCAAAACGTACGTTGAAAGAAGGATCAAAGACGGACGTGATGCCTCGTCACGACCGCAATAACAAACCTGTTTTAGCTTTAGCCCGTCCCTGGCGGTGGCGCAGCTTCGTCCAGTCAAAGCGAGCCAGTGAGACACTGGACATGGGCTCTACGCAATGGTCTAAACTCTAAACTGAAGCTCGTTTGGACGTTCTGCGCTTCTTTTGAGACAGGGGTAATTTGTGCGATGGAGGCGTGTTGCATAAAGTGTTGCACAGCGTGCACATGCACCACATTGCGCTCAGGTGATCTGATTTATGACGGTAATGAAGGCATTTGTGATCTTGGATAGGAGACATGATTGGCTGCTTTGGATATTCCCTTTGTTTGTCCACCAATAACTGAACCATCCACTGTCTCGTGTCATCTCATTCCAGCCATCGCCTCGACAACTGGTTCAATTCTTCTGTGACAATTCCCAATATTGACCTGCAACCTCTTTCACTACATCTTCAAAGCTCTGCAGTTTCAAGCCCAACACGCTGCTCGTCTTTTCAACATCTTGAGGAATGCGCGTAGTTGCCTGCCTACACGTCTCAGAAAAGACACCCTTCGTGAAAGCTTCTGGAAAGTGTCTGCCTGCAATGGCATTTGCATCCTCAAGATACTCGAGCTGACCGGTGATGAAAGCTTGTCCCCCTTCAACTGACGGCTGAAGAGCCAACAGATGCGCTTGAGCACAATCGTGAACGGAGACGGCAGCCGAGTTGACAGGAACCTTGGATTCCGTACCCTTTAGAATGTTGAGCAAGATCGCGTTGGATCCGCCCATCATGTCATCGGCCGTAGCCGCAAATTCGTTTGTGCCCCAAATCCATGCGGGAAGGATGTTGATCATGTCGAATTTGGGGTTGTGCTTCTTCAACCAGGCTTCCGATGCATTGAGAGCGGCAATCTTGCTTGCGTGGTAGGCAAATCCGGGAGGGTATGGAGGAGCCGGTTCCTCTAGTCGCGAGCTGGCATCGAAGATGCTATCTTGAGGAGGTGTCTCGCCCATAAAGTATGGAACCGGGAAGATGGCCACGACAGAGCTTGTGACGACGATGCGCTTCAAAGTTGGGCTATGTGCCGCTGCACTCTCCAACATGCCTATAACACCAGAAACGGCAGGCTTGACAAAAATCTCGTCGTCGGACAAGGTCGATGAATCGCTCCAGGTTCGAACGTCACCAACTGGTGAGGCGACGTGGATGATATACTGCACATCGGTGACAGCTTCATCGTAAGCTCCAGGTGCTGTTATATCGGAGATGATAACCCAGGAGATCTTTCGAGTGAGGGACCCAAGTTTCTTGACGCTTTCGGTGGCGAGGATCTTGTCGATGCCCTTTGCTGAGCGGATGGCACAGCGAACGCGATATCCGGCTTGCAGGGCCATGACCAGCACACGATGACCGAGGAAGCCGGTTGCACCGGTCAAGAGAATGAGGTTGTCTGCCATGGTGACGGCTAAGAATGTTGATATGGGTAGGTAACTCAACTATCCAGTGTCATCTTGGGAGCTTCATATAGGAAATTTGAGACGATGGAGAAAGCAGGCGATCCCGGAATCACGGAGTAATCAGTGATGGGGTCAATCAGGGCCGGAACTCTAAATAAATCCCGGTGATGGATCATTTCTGCTGATTTATTGCTTGTCCTGTGAATTTCAGCCGTGGATGCAGCCGCCTCCATTGTTAACTCCGAGGCTCTCATCATACTGGCCCGGACTTATCGACCACAAAGTCCGCGATGCTGATGATTTTTAAGCATATCTTAGTTAAAACCTCTTTCATTGGGTAAATAGTATCATAAATGGAGGCCCATGACAACAAGGTGGATCGAATTGCTTACCCAAGGACGCTTAGCGAAGTCATTATTTCTCACAGCGTGTCTATTAAAGCAGGTTAAGGCATCGGCAACTCTAACTATCTATCGGCGTAGTTATCCCATTAAGGGCCGGGCTTTAATTATATTAAAAAAACATAATATCTATATATTATAGTATTATATCTTAAT
>JABFEX010001212.1:31728-59812 GCA_013623515.1 Fusarium illudens | reverse complement strand
CTCCCCACCCATCTTCGCAAAGCGAACGCAAACACAGAGGAAACAACAGCGCGGCTGACATCTTGCCCCCCCCGACATCTAGCCGCGCAAAGCTCCAGTTCTCAGCCCGCCCCAGCGAGTCCATGATGAGAAAGTTCACCCCCCCGGCCACGGCCGACAAGCCCGACCCCGACCCGGACTGCGGCCCCATCTGGGTCGAGTTCCTCGCCGACAAGACGTTCGGCGTGAGCCAGATCCGCCAGTTCGCGACGTACGTCATCACCAACCACTACAAGACGGGCATCATGGTGACCCACGTGCCCCTGTCGCCCGCCGCCCGCAAGTCGCTCGCCAGCGTCGAGTCCCTGGCAAAGATTGAGTGCTTCCTCGAGGACGACCTGCTAGTCAACATCACCCACCACGAGCTCGTCCCCAAGCACGTCCTGCTCTCCCGCGATGAGAAGATCGCCCTCCTTAAGCGATACCGCCTCAAGGAGACCCAGCTGCCGCGTATCCTGCAGAGGGACCCCGTCGCCCGTTACTTGGGTCTCAAGAGAGGCCATGTCGTCAAGATCATTCGCAACAGTGAGACGGCCGGCCGGTATGCCAGTTACCGGCTGTGCGTGTAGAGGACGGATGATGGAGGCAACGAGGATGTTAGAGTTTGTGGGGGGACGAGATGTCTGGTTGGATCAAGGAAGGATGGAGGCGTCAATCGACTATAATTGAGGTTCTAAAAAGCTGGCGTTTCAGGGGTTTTATGTATGTATGTTGTGCGATGCCGTAGCAAAGCCAATGGAGGATTATCATCATCTACCTTGGAAGCACGGCGTGTATGTATAAGTACCGTTAAGAGTGCTTAAGACGGAGGGCATGTCTCTAGCCAAACATCTACACCGAGTTAATCAAGCACAAACATGAGCAATACAATAAAGACATGTCATCATGTGGATCAATATTATCCTATCTGAATGCTCCTTGGAGCTAATAAACATTGCCCTTGTTCCTACCAATTCCATCCAACGTAAACTTGGCTTTCGCCGGGGTATATATAACCAATGTCCATCCATCCACCCATTTGTCCATTCATCCAGTTCAACTGGATGACCCAAACCAAGATAAAGCCGACATGAAAAATGTCGGTCGAAATAATAAAACCCAGGTATCAACCATTGGGCAGGTATCCAAAACCTGCGCCCCTCTCATGTGCCTCTGAGAATAAAGAAAAGTCATCATGGCATCCATCTTTGCACAATATTACCAGGTCGTGCCATCCTGTTCCGTGAGGACCCCCCCCCCCCCCCNNGGGCCCCCCCCCCCCCGATACCATGCTGTAAACGCCAACCGGTCGCCTCTATGTCTACTCCAAGGACGGACCGGGAAAAAAATAATCGTGGTAAAACATGTCGCTATCGTCGTAAGGCGTGTCGTGGGCCAAAGTGTAAGTATATCGTAGATGAGAGAAAATCTCCGACCTCGTCGTTAGTGGAGCGGGCATCCTAGCTCAAGAGACCTCCTGGATCTCTTAGCTCCGCCTCGGGCTTTCCGTGAGCGTTGTACCGCGTCTCTTGCTGTGACTGAGATATCGGCTGCAGCTCCGTTCCTCCAGACTTGGATTTGGATCGGCCTTGTCTCGTATTAAGAGGACCAAACATGCCTCCAAGGTCTTGGAGCAGCGCGGTGGAGCCACGACGAAAGCCTCCCGTACCGGCTGGCAATGAGGGTGCAGGAGGAGTGTGCTCTGGTGTCGGGTCGTCCTTGTTGGATGAGTCGCGGCTGTCTTGGCGGAAGCTTCCGCTACCTTCTCTGGGAGTGTCGAGTAGGCCCCCAACATCAAAGAACGAGACTCTTCTTGGTGTAACGCCAGACTCACTTCTCGACTGGGCGAGAGCATCATGCGGCAGCAACGAGTCGTCACTGCGCTCTGCATTGCTACGCTGCCGTTGCGGGAACTGCCAACGTTCGAGATCTTGATCGAGTTTCCGGGCGAGAGGAGCTGGTGTGTATTGGAGGACGCCGCTGTCGCTATTGTTGTCGGGCTGATCGCGAAGTTCGGGGTCAACGGTCATGCCAACATCTCGGACAAGGTCCTCGTCACTACCCCAATGACGGTGCATGGTCGGGCGCCGCGGATGCAACGAAGGATCCAGAGATTCGGCCACAGAGGCTCGGCGGAACTTTTGCTTCTTCAAGCCTCGGTCACGCATAAAGGAGCCCAGTACCAGAGAGTTGGCCGCGGCCGTAGCAAACAGGAGTTCGACTGAGGCGAGAAGTGATCGATATTGCTGGCGGCCATCTTCCTGGATGATGTGTGGGACTCGGTAGAGAGTTACGCCCACGACAGATAAGCTGAGGGAGAAGAGTAGCACGAGCTGGAACTTTCTCTTAAGCGTCATGGCGCTCGTCACAATGATAGGGATGGGGAAAATGACGAGTAACAGATCGGTAAGAACGTTGCAGACAGCCATTGTGATGAGCTGCACGTAGCCCTGGCGGCATTGACCACCGGGGTCAGGCAACACCTGCCAGTAACTGCGGAAAGGCCGGCACTCGATAAGATCGCTAATGACGACCGCGATAAAGGTGACTGCGAGGATTATACGGATAGCGTATAGAGACGTCTGCCATGCTCGTTCCCACGTGGCACGGGTTAATCGGTGGAGAAACTCGAGAATCGCCGTCTTGAGTACCCAGAGACTATTCGACGAGAGTCAGCATTTAAAACTCGACGTTGGCGCACGGTTGGACGTGGCGGGATGTGGGCAAGGCAAGGGATAAGGGACGCGCCACATACGTTGCGGCGTAGAAAACCCGGCTAGCCAACACGAGGCCGCTTGCGATGGATTTCTGTCGCAGTTGCTGATCGGTGAGCTCGATACCGTCGAATTGGGCATTGTTCGTTCCATAGATGAGGATGTAGTGGACGCATGCCATGCGAGCATACAATGGGATCAGGGCTAACGCCGCGACACGGTCCTCGGTGAAGAGTCGTTCGGTTCGGATAAAGCGACCAGCGAGTCGTAAGAGGATAATGAGGGTGCAGAACGAGGTTGCCCACCAGCAGACGAGCAGAGTCGGCTTGTCGTACTTGAATTCGCGGAGGGCTGGAGGATCCGAGTAGAGTGTCATGGCTACGTCGGCGGCCCGCGCTCGTCGTCCTCCGCAGAGGGCTCGACGAGCGAGGTGAACGAAACGGCTTCGGGCTTAGAACTCGACCAGAGGTTGCGGATAGGCCGGCGCAGGAGGCCGGGGATGCGGTACTGTTGGGCCGGCAGTTGGATCTGATACGCCTCGAGGATTCAGCTCAACATGAGGCGGCCGGCGATGGCACTTGAGCGGTGGTGATATCGACACAAGCGATGGATGCATGAAAATCGAGGCCTTCGTTGCGACTTCAAGAGCATCGAGAGATCGGTGCACGGACAATGGGCGGCCAAGACAAGATTGCCGTCGAGGTCGAGGTAAAGGTCAAAGACTGGGGACCAGGAGTCGTCGAGGACGCATTCGCCAAGATGGTCGATCCGAAATGGCCAAGTTGATTGTGCGAGTGACAAGGGGTTACGTTAAGGTATTGATATACGCCGGTCAATCGTCTCGCGGTCGATCAAGGAGTGAGACAGAAGGCTGTCGACAAGGCTCAAGAGCTTGTCAGAAGAAGAATGAATGTAGGAGAGAGTTGGGAGGGTGAGATAAGAGATGAGTGGGAGTGTCCAAGAGTGGAGGCGGACAAGGAAGGTGCGGCTTGTCCCCAAGATATTGCGGAGGCGAGGAGTGTGGGCGAATCGACTCGACCCGGTTGTCTATCCGGAGGGCACAGTAGTGTGGACGGTCGAGTCCTCGAGTTGCACACAGACGACAGCGCGTCCGTCCGTCACCCAAGGCCCGGAGCCCCGTCATCTGTGTGGCCCTGTCTGTGGGTGTCTTGGGCGTTGGCCACCCACTGGGCATGTGGGGAGGGAGTCGGTCCCAGGATCGGGCCAAGGATGGGGAGTGAGAGGCCAGGGCATCCAAGAGCGTCCAGAGACCAGAGGCCCATCGCCTCTGCTCCGTACTCCACCGGGGGGGCTAGACCGACGAGTCCTGACCAAGATGTTGTTGGCTTAGCGCACTCGGGGTCTTGGGGTCGCGGGACTCGCACGACCTGGGGGCACGCTACTCTGATGATTCGGGGGCTCACTCCGCCATGAGGCGTTGACACGACCGACGGTAAGCAGCGCAGCAGGCAAAGAGCGAACAAAAGCCACCTTTGCTGCGAGAATCGGATCAGGAGAGGTCCCAAGACACGGCATCCATCTGCGTCTAGACATTGACGGTCTGCGCATCCCCTAGCATAGCCTGCCTAGTCAGGAAAAAGATAAGCTCGGTGGCCCGGAAGTCTAAAGAACTTTCAAGATAGCTAGGCGTATCCGTACTCTTCACACCGACATGTCGATGTGAACAACACTGGCGGTTGTTGGAGCCGCGCGGTCCCAGGACGGTAATAATGCACAGACTTGCAAGAGAAGCACAACAGCCGCTCCAGCCCGCCAGCTTCAGCCGGCCAAATAGACGAAAGAGTCGGGCAGGGGCCGGGGACCTGTCAACGAGGGGGCAGGGCGAAGCGACGTGGGCGTTCTACCAGTGCGGTCTTGTGCTGTCGTAGCGCCAATTACTTGAAGAAACCGTTACGTTGAAGAGATCTCGGCGCCATGTCGATCACATTCCGCGCGTCAAAGTGTGTGTCTCTACGCCAAGTGAGACTGGCACCCAAGTTGCTGTGGAATCAAGATAGTGCCGACAGCACGGTTTGACTGACGCTCAAGAGCCCACCTCCAGCACACGCTGCACAGCTTGTGGCCCCCATCTTTCCAGGGTTTCCCTCTACTGCTTCAAAATTGAACGGGGGTTGCTGATTGCAGCTCTGGGCGCAGGGGACAGGGCGAGCCAGGCTTGGTGAGGGTCCGGGGTACCTGGAACTGGTCATGCAGATACTTGATGTTGCTTGCAGAAACGGGAGAAACTGGTGATTTGCCACTCGCGTCTCTTGTACCCGGCAATGTACCTGATAGCGGCCCCGTTGTGGCTGCCTCTCGGTGGGCGGTTTGCGGTTCCGTAGCCGACCCCCCGGATGCCGAGAGATAGTCATGACCGGGGCCTGAGTTTTCAATCGCCGGGGATTGGCCGACTCGAGATCCGTCACTGAGGCCTTTTGCTTGGGCTGGACCAGGATGGCTGAGATGCTGCATCGATAACTGAGGGATTCTTTGAGGCTTCTTCACCTGTCAACGGCGGAAGTGGCCGATGGCTGTTGGAGCCGGAAAATTGATTCCCTTGTTTGGCGTTCTGAGGGACCCTGTCACGGCGAATTTCGAGGTTTCGATGGTCACCGACACCCATACAGCTCGCGCATCAGATGAGACTTTCTTTCCAAAGTTTCTCTTTGGGGTACCGTAAGTAGCAAGGCTGGGCCATCGCGTGCCATTGCTATCAGGTGTCAGACTCCGTCGTATGCTCTAAGTCGTAGCTATGCATTCTATCAGTAGTCAGCCAGCCTTCGAGATGTTCGCAGCTTGAAACTTGTCCTGGCTGGGCTTCCAGGACAGGCGATGATGGTGGGGGAAATGCCCGTCTGCTGGTTCGATGGCTTGGATGGCTGGAGCAGAGACTCTGCTGGAAACAAAGCGTCCAATGTGAGGCGCGCATTCCCCCCAGGTCCAAACGTGCAGCAAGGGTCCCTTCAACGGGGCCCATTACATCACGCGACAATGTCGTACTGCCCGCCGCTGGAGGTGAGCCAAGCAGGCAGCTAGTTTTTCTCCCTGGTTAATGTCGTACCTTGAGCCTTTGGGATTCAACCAAGTTGCCCTGAGCAAACCTGACCCCTTGATTGAGCAACTCGTCTCGGCTGTCATGTCCCAGAAGCGCCCCAAAGCCGTACCGCGTCGCCTCCCGAGTGGCTGCTCCAGACGTCACCCGCCCCCCGTTCAACCGTTCCGCTGGGACTGATCTGCTGAGTGCAAGCAAGCTCTGTCGGCAGCGGTGGGAGCTTTTAGAAGAGGTTGTTTCGAGCGAGAATACTCGAGTGATTGTGTTGGTTGGTAGGTACGGAGTATGTTCAAGGCAGATTGAGTTCGCCTTGAAACGGGGGGTAGGACCTTCCTCCTTGCTCCTTCCATCATCACCCATATCCAACTTGGTACCTGAGATATCAGGTCACATCCTCAAACAGCAACGCCTCATCACAAAAAGACCCTTTCACACGACACGTCGAAAAACGATGGCTCGGGCGAGGGTCTTGGATTCTTACGTATCAACACTTAATCATCACATCCCGCCTGGATGGGCTCCTGGCCCCTTCGTGCCCCTCTCTTATCTGCGCCCATCTCCACACCTCACGATGCGCGCATCTGTCCTATCTCTTGCTTGAGTGGATTCCTTGGGCTGCACCCACCTCATGGCGATGCACCTGCGGGCTGCCTGTGCCTGGACTGCGCTTGTGCCTTTGTCTCCATCGTTCCCGTCGACTGGCGCCCGCAACGTAGAGAGGAGCTACCGTCAATGAAGAGGCCAAGCACATGCGGCACCCAACAATGCTCCAAGAAGTGGGATTGGTCTAATATCAAGTCAGGGGGTCATATCAGGACTGCCACAGCTCCAATCTCTCTCTCTATCCGTGCCAAGCTCTCCAGCTACTGGCCGAGAACCCGTGCTCGTGTGCTGACCTGACATAGTCCAGGCTTTGCGCAGTGCTCCGTACGTCGATACACAGGTGATGCCCTCAGCCCTGGAAGTTGGTTGATACATCCAAACGAATTCGAGGGGATCGCCGCGCGGCCCGATTCCGTTCGCTTCCAGCACGCACCCAGGGCGACGCTCAGGCTCACACATCTCCGTTCCATGTTCACCAACACCTGGGACGCAGGGTGTCTTTGTGACACGTATCACCGACTCGTTCACGTATTCTGCCTCCCGCCCCTCGCCGTCCGTCTCCCCAGTTTCCCCGTGTGTTCTCAAGTTTCGACTCCAGCCGAGGCAGAGGAGGGGTATGCGCGTACTCGTGATCCCTCCTGTCCCATCAGCCACATGTTCTTGCTACCTACCTTTGGCGAGTCTGCGGTCCCCAAAGGAGCCAGGCACATGGCTAGCAGATTTCACCCTGTCTGCTCCCTGTTGCACAATGCTCTTTTGAGTCCTTGTCTGCCATGCCTCTGCATGGTGGCCAACGATGCCGGCAATTCGACCATGTCAGTTGGTGACCGCCCTCTGGTCAGGGCTCAGTTCAGGGCTCATCGCATTGCGCTTGCTTGCTCTTCCAGACCAGGCAGTTATTGGCCAGTGGATGCGAGGTGGGGAGGGCTGTCGGCCCCTTAACTCTCAGTATTATTGAAGGCTGGATGGAGGTTTCGCCATCGTGATAGGCCTGGCGGCTGGGTTGTCATCCTATCTGCTAGCTTGACGGTATTCAGCATCTGGAAGCTTTCTAGACCACCGCCATCTCAGCCTCCGGAGGCTTTTCCCCTGCTCTCGCTTCTCAGCCCAGCCGACCGATCCGTTAGCAGCCACGGCAGGCCAGCAGCTCCTTTGCACATTGCCTCGCCATCTCGCCTGGCGCATGGCACCGTCCCCCAGGACACGATTCATGCCTTTACCTAGCTTGGCAGCTGGGCTTCTGCAAGCTTTCCCTCCCCGCGTCCTTCTTTGATCATGGCCGCCACCTTAATTGCGTGCGCAACGGTCGTCCAGGGATGGCTTGCCATGCTACACACTAGCGAAGCGATGGAGCAGCAGAGGGCTTGGCCGGGCTTGGCTAGAACATGACTAGAAACACGACGAAAACTCAAACCAGATTGCCATGGGCCCGATACCGGGACGCCCTAATGACTCGGTCGGCTTCAGGAGAGATGCCCAACAAGAACAAGTGTCAACCAGTGTCGAAGTCGTTCTCGATATCATTCTGGCTTGGCTAGCGAGTCCGCGGCTTCTCTCTACTAACCCCAATCTCCCCACAAACCACGGTCCAACATATCCGTCATCACTGGACACTAGGGAGGTAGTCCTGTCACCCTGCCCCAAGTCCGATGATCGTCGTCACGTTTAGGCTTACTTGCAGGTTCGTGTGGCTGTCGTCGTATCGCTCACCTTCCTCTCTGGGACACAGCGTCTCTGATCAGAGACCCTTACCGCTCATGAACCGTGCGAGGCTGATATTTGCTGGACGTTACTGTTGCGATCGGTAGATACCGGTTTTCTAACGGCAGCTTTGATCTTGTACCCCCGTCACGGCGGGTCGATCAGGAACCATAATCTGCGTTGCGTCTCTGACGATGCCGACGTCCTTCAACCTTCTCAACAAAGCCCTTAGCTGCCATGCCGGGCCATGATCTACACACACGCTAGGCCAACCGCAGCTCTTCTATGACCGTCTGGATCTGCGCCTTTCCAACCCGGCCCCAGTCCACGCCCTTCAGCCTCTCGCCAGCCTCTTCTTCATGCCCAACGAGACCCCAGAGCCCATCCACCACCATGCTCCTGACTTTGGGCCAGGGATGATACAACAGTGCACCCAGCCGCTTTCTAGCCTCTTGGACGCCTTCCTCGACACCTCCCTGGCCGCCCATCGACGCGACACCGCTGTAAACCTTAACGCACGCCTCGAGCTTGCGCACGTTGCCTGTCTTGTAGCCAGCCTTTTGCGTCTGCAGGCATAGACTACGGAGATCAGCGCTGCTCCCCTGGAAAAGTTTCACGTGGAAGAGGAATGCCGTGATCTCCAGGGTCGGCACGATGACCCTATCCTGGCCCTGCCGGGTCTTGAGGTTCTGAAGCAGTGCCTGGCAGACGAGTTCGAGGTTCTCGTAACTGGCCTCACAGAAGCCGCAGAGTGCGGCTCGGCTAGCGATGACCAAGTCCTCGTTGCCCGTGTCGGCCGATGTTACGAACCCAGCCATGAGCTCAGCCATCCACGCGCTTGAGTCTGCCTCGGCCACATCGTGGAGCAGGGGCCGGAGACGGTCTCCAACATGAAGGTTTAGTAGATTGTGAAAGTAGATCTTAGAAGAGAAGGTGAGTTCGCGGAATTTCGTAGCCTCTCTAAGACAGAGTTAGTAAACTGCCACAAGAATCATCTCCCTTCGTGAACATACCCTTCCTTGAGAATCAGCGCGATGGCAGCCTGGGCTTCTGGACGCACACGATCAAGCTTCTCGGCCGAGAGGCGGAGGGTACTGAAGAATAGGGCCCGGACAGAATCTCCGGCCCATTCAACTACCCCGTCCAAGCTGGACCACAGTGCTCTGACTGCTCTCAAGGCTTGAACGCGGACATGCGAACCAACATCTCCCCTAGCATTCGTGGTGTAATCATTGAGCCCCTCCGCAATCAAGTCGATGAAAACCATGGGTTTGTCCCTCAGGACGCGGCTCTGGGTGAGGCTCTGCAAGATGGCAACCCTCGAGTCGACCTCATTGTCCCACTCCCAACGCTCTAGGAGTGACTTTGAGGCGACGTCTTCGGACAGCTCAGCCAGGGGTTGGGCAACAGTGAGGGCATAAAAGTAGCCGTTCCCATGCACCGCAGTGCGGCTTGTAGGGCGGCGCTTGACCGTCTCAGCCCACTCATCTAGAATCGTCCTGCGCTCTGCTGGCCCGGAGAAGATGAGAAGAATCAGGGATGCGGCAGCAGCGGGTTCAATGGTCTCCTGCTCATTGCGATTGAGCCAAGTTGGAACGATGGATCGCAGTGAGGAGGTGAGTCGCGCCACGTGCTCGTCCCCTATGCTGTCGCATGAGTCGAGCGCAGAGACGAGACTCAGGTAACTGGACGAGCTATCAGGAAGAAGAAGCTCTTGACCTGGGCGGAGGGCTTCTTCCGAGTTGATGCCGAGAAGCGCCACCTGGAGTATTGGCAGCGCCGAGACAACGAGGCGGCTGGCGGCTTCAGCCAGCAGCTCTGGCTTCCGATAAGCCGTTGACTGAAGGTCCTCCAACACGGCCGAGACGGTCGAGAGTATTTGGTGAATTAGTGACGAGTCGAGATCCACTACACCTGCGGCGACCAGGGCAGGAAACTTGTCTAGGACTGCGGCAAAGCACAATAGGAGGCCATGTCGTTCTTCAACTTGGCGAACTTGAAGGGTCTTGAGCCGGTCGGTGAGCAGTTGGATTGAATCCCTAAAGCGAGCAAGAGGGTCATCGGCCTTGATGTCGGACAGTTCAAAGGTCAGGACACCAAATGCTGTGCCAGAAACACGTCTAGAAAGGGCATCAAGGTCACCGATTCCTCTCCATCCGAGGAGAGTATCGATGATGGCCTCGCCATACTGGTTTGCCAGCCTAGTCGCATTCACGGCCACCTCCTCGACCGCTCTCGAGCGTCGCGCAACAGCATGGTAATCGACAGTCTGGACGACCCAGATGCCCTGATCCACTGTATCCGGATGTCTTCCGATCAGCTCTTGCAAGGCTGCCGATGCGCCGCGTCTGATGTTCCCTGCAGGATCCAGGGACGCGGTGATCACGAGCTCGGTTCCGAGGACCTGAAGGATTGAGCTTGTGGCTGGGTGCGCCTTGGCGGCAAAGACGGACTGGGTAGGGACAGCAAGGAGTTCATCAGTTGAATACCGGCGAGCGATTGCCCAGATGCCGAAGCAGGCTGCGTCCCGCACGTTGGCGCCAATACTGCCACCGGACATGCTCCTTTGCTCGAAAGAGAGGCCGAGGAGAAGGGCATGGACAATGTCCGAGAGTTTTTCAGCTGGCGGAGATCGTCGGTAGAGCAGGTGAGAGAGTGTGAGCATGAGGCCATGCCATTCAAGGTTGTTGACAGCAGACAAGTCCCTGACTGGCTTGCCTCCTGCTGGTCTCGTCCAGAGAACGTTTCGATTGAGTGATTCAAGAACCGCTTCAACAACTTGAGAAGCCATATCGGGGTCCAGCTTCAATGTAATGATACTGAGAGACTTGCTTGCCGCGAATCTGACAGGTGTGTCGTTGTCAGCCACACTGTCGAGGAAATACCCGATCGCCGTCTCCGTGAGCTCGGTGCTGGCCATGTCCCGGGGTGTTTGGCGGAGTAGAAGCACGACAACAGAGCGGATGACTTTGAGGATCATTTTCCTTGCTAGAGCAAAGGAAACTATTCTTTTGGAGAGGTCGTTGTCGCCGGTGGCGATAGTGTGAATAGCATAGAAGATCGACGATAAGTAGGGGTTCATGTCGGAGGTGTCTGACGATGAGCGCAGCACTCCGGCGAGAAAAGACAAGACGCCGAGGTAAAAGTACGTTGTCTGCAGAGGCCGGTCTTTGTGCAAGCGTAGAGATGCCAGGGACCAGTTGACGAGGCTCTCCAAGACTCCGAGCTGCTGCATGTCGCGTCGTGTAGCCATTCTGACTAGGAGAGCCTTTGCAGCATCTCTCTCCTTTCCTGGAGTGCCTATATACTTGATGGCCAAAGGGATCATTCGGACAGTAATGGCAGGAAGATTGTCAGGCCAAACCATGCCCGGGATTTCCGGCGCCGTAACATCTTGCAAGTCAACCGACGAGATGGTTGAAAGGTCAAAGGGCGCCAGTAGAAGGTGAGAAAGCCACAGGAGGACAACATATCGCTCCTCCCATGACCACTTCCCAAGGGAATCCTCCTCCGTCGAAGCCTGCTCCGACTCTTCGATGGCGAGGAGCAAGAGCTCAAGGTACTTGGCCTCGACGTTGAGGAAGCGGACAATGACCTTTTCGCCGCGGATCTTGCAGAAGGTGTACAGGATCTTGCAGATGGCAAACTCTACAGAGACCAGAAGCTTGGAGCGAGACGAGAGCGTCTTCCCACGGTGGCGCGTCTGCAGATGCTTGAGGAACGCCTCACCGAGGAGGGGAATCCACTTGGGCAGGTACGGATCCAGCAACTGGGGGAGCTCCTGGAAGGGGTCCAGAAGCTGGATAGAAGCGTCAGGCAGGTTTCAATCGGTGATCAAAGGGTCTTACAGCTGAAGTCAGGCGGAAAGTCTCCTTTGCGCGCACCCGCGAGCGGACCCGGGTGCCGCCGTGGCCATCCGGCTTCCAGAGGAATTGGGGCAGGGAGCGGTCAAAGTCGCCGAGAAGATCGGCCGAGATCTTCTGCAGCTTGATGTCAACATCGGCTTCTGGTGCGTCCATTGTCGTCTCCGCGCCACAGAAAGGGCGAGTTTGCGTTTTGTGTATGTCCTTTGTAGTTGTGAGAGAGTGTGCAGATCAAGATGGGTTGGTTCCTGCCTGAGTTGGAGGGGACAGGCATCAGCTTGAGAGAGCGGGGCCGAGGCGTGATGATTGACGGCAATTCAGCAAACTATCGACGTCGACGTATTATTTCAGTAGATTTGAAGAGAAAAACACAAGATGTAAGCAGATTTTTTCCCCGCATGAAACATTGAATGGTATTAGAAATGCAATGAGTCGCGTTGTTCATGAAGGTTGTGGTTGTTTGTACGTATTAGCAGCGTAGTTGGCATCCAGGCGCACACGCCAACACTGTACGTACCCGGATGTTTAGGTGTTCAACACCAAGATAATATCCATATAAAAGATTTTTTCGGTATTATTTCTTCTCATAATATTTTTCTATTGTTTTGGTATTTTCTCTTCTAAATTTACTTGTTATAAAAGTCAAAGCCTTTAAGTGGAGTTAAAAGGTGTTGTGCCATTCTTCTGTCTCGTTTATTTCTTAACCCATGTGTCAGGGCCTCTAAAACCTCATTATCTTTCCTGGAGAAAAACCATTACCACGCGGGGACAGAGGTAGCAACCTCCCACAATCTTGTTCGTAGCGCCAGCACTGCGGCCGCCTCGACCCATTATAGCCTCTTCATGCGGTATAAGTCGGATCTCGCGGAGTCCTTTGCATCAGTGCTGAGTGCTGCCGCGTTGTGCTTCCACATGACGCCGTTGCGCGAACGGCTGGGTAGGTTGCGGGTCGTTTTGGCCCGTGCGAAACGTGGGTCATGAAACCGTTAGAGTAAACCGTTTAAAACTTTGCCGTATCCGCAAGGGTACAGTATCAAAAAGGCATCTCCCGTACATATCCCCCCCCCCCGGTCATGAATCACTCTCAGCAACCCCAATGGCCGCCACGAGGATGACCTCCAAGTCGGCAAGTGGTTCTACTGCCATTTCAGCGCTCCAAAATCATTATTCCAGTGATCACGTCGCCCGCACGCACGCAAACGTCAGGATCTTGATTTACTTGGCTCATCTGCGGAATATCTTCTTGGGTGAGAGGCTGCTTGTCCAGCACGGTGGAGTTGACGAAGGCAACTTGCTGGCTACCAGCTTTGATTTAGTCAGAATCACGGCTGTTCTCTGGATACACAAGGACCGATTCGCTGACATGCGGCGTAATTTCGAATGACTGGTGAGTTGCTGCGATTAAATCGTCTCCCAACTTGGGTCTAACAATCGAGTAGTTCATGGTTTGTGTAGTCCCTGGAGGTGGCATCCTCTGTCTCAACAACTCAAGCAACCCTTTTCATTCTGCGCGCTAGTGCATGGAACAGAGCGTCTCGAAGGGTCGGGGTTGTTTGCCAATATTGATTCGTATCGCCAATAGATGTCCGTCAGCCCTCGCAGCTCCGCTGACTAGGGGACTGCCAACTGGGGTCGGGCTAGTCTCTAGCTCGGCGCGCTATTGATGTGATATGCGCCGCCATCCAGAGATTCCAGGCCAGCTGAAACAATAACGGCCTTTTTTATTTATTATTACTGAGGGATTCAGCAAGAGGACATGTCATATCAACGAACTGATGGCTCTCTCCTGCTCAGATGGAATAGACCAAGCCATCACAGTGACTGACGATGGTCTAGGTGATTAACTACACGACAAACCACACGGCAAGCCCTTGATCTGGCAGCGATACCCAGCGTGAAGATTGTGGAATGTCGCCAATCTCCTTCATCTAGGAGATCGGCCGTTGACGAGGCTGTCCAAGTGCCGTATGGGGAATGGATTGCCCGGAGCCGCCAAAGAGACTATTTGAAAGCCACAAGGCTTCGCATGCCACTATCGCCATTCTAGCGCCTCGAAATGAGCTCGCCCGTGTAAGCCAGCTCAGGGGGGTAACTAGGGGAGCTGCCAACGGAGTATCTGTATATGAACGGCTCACTCACTCTGCGCGGAACCCTTCGAGTCTCTTGTCATCCAACTTTTGTCATCCACTCTTTTTTATCTTTCCCTTCTTTCACCCATTACTCAGCTCACGATGCGTTCCATCGTGGCCCTGGCGGCCTTGGCCCTCTCGGGTTCTGCGCAGCTCGCTTCAGCTGGTCGTTGCAGACCCAGCTCGACCACGGATCTTGCGACCACGACGACATCTGCGAGTCCTTCGGTGGTGACCAACGAGCTCCAGGGCGCCAAATTCGCCCGCAGAGGTCCCGACGGTGGCATCGTTGACTTTGAGGGTAGCGGCGACGCTGAGCATGTCGATGGCAAGGGATACAAGGGCGACGGCAGCAAGGACAGTGGATGCGTTCAGATGCACGCCGACTCGAACCTCAAGAGAGCCCTGGGTCCGAATGTCGGCATCTCGCAGGAGGTGACGGGCTTGGACGTGTCGACGCCCTACACGATCCAGTTGTATGTCGCCATCGTCCTCTACCCCCAGGCCACGGATAGCTGCGTTCTCAGGGTGTACCTTGGTGGCGATGCCTTCTACGAGCAGTGGCTTCTTACCGCGGGTCCTGCCTTGGCCTACAACGCCATCCTCAAGCAGGCCACCGCCCCGGCCAGCACGGCCACCTTCTCGGTCGAGATGCAGTGCAGCGGCGGCAACGCGGCCATGATCTACGTCGACTCCATCTTCATGTCCAACCAGGTCACGCCCGAGAACATTGACGACTACGACCTCGACTTTGGCGATGAGGGCGATGCCGGGTCCCCTACTACCACTGTCGATACCGAAAATTTGCAATCCAGCTCCACTGGGACTGAGACCTCGCAGACCGAGGATGTTGAGACGGGTACCACTACCAGTGCAGAGACTTCTCAGACTGGAGATGTCGAGACTGGGACTGAGACTGAGACTCAGACTCAGACTGAAGCCACTACCAGCACTGAGACCAGCGATATCGAGACGAGCACGGCTGCTAGCACTGAGACTTCGCAAACCGAGGACGCTGAAACTGGCACGACTACCGGCACGGAGACAGAGACAGTGACAGAGACTTCACAGACCCAGGACGCCGAGACCGGCACTGCCACTAGCACCGAGACTTCACAAACTGAAGATGTTGAAACTGGCACAACTTCAACCGAGACCGAGTCTACTGTCACCTCCCAGGAGACATCCGAGAGCACCACTGCCTCAGAGGAGTCTACCACCATCAGCTCAACTACATCCTCAGCATCGTCTGAGCCCACAATCAGCAGAATCTGCGCCAACGTCGGCTCCAACCCCGACGAGGGCAAGGGCTGTGACAGGAGACCCGTGGCTGCGGCTCCCGACTACTACTGGCAGTACATTGGCAACATCGAAAAGGAGCAGTGCGCCGCCCGCTGCCTCAGCGAGGACGAGTGCGGCTCCTTCGAGTACAGATACGTCAACGACTGCCACAAGGAGTGCCGCCTCTACTCGACCAGGCTGCCCGACGACTCGCCCACCGGCCCTTCTGGTGACACCAACATCTGGGCCTACGACCGCAGCTGCGCCTGGGAGATCCCGTGCTGGCAGCCCCCAGCCGACAACGTCTGCCTGAACAAGTTCGCCGACACGCCCGAGCCGACGTGCGTCCGCCGCAAGGCCACCCTCAAGGCTTGCGCGCAGCCCTGGCTCAGGCTGAGCGTGCCCGACTGCACCCCCTACGACTCGTGCGCCGGAAGCTGCGCGACGTACACTGGCTGCGTCGCCTTCTCCCTCTCCTCTGACCCGGATGAGCAGCGCAACTGTCTCTTGTACACGGACTCGGTCGAGGAAATCTCGGATCCCGACGATGCCAGCAGCCTCGAGTTTGTCGACCTCACCTGCTACGCCTGCAACGGCAAGGACATGGCCCTTACCACGTACGCCCAGCCCATGGACGACAATACCCCCAAGCCTGATAACACGTGCGACGCTCCGAATAACGCCAGATTCTTCTTGGCTACCCCTGGAGCGGATACTGCCACCACGCTCTTGACCTCTACCCGTGCTGCCACTACGACTAATGGGCCAAACTTTGCTTAGAACTGGTTTGTAATGGAGATTAGTAGGAGGTGTGTATGAGGATGGAAGCTTGCTTGGACGACTTACCATGAAGAATACACGGACGGGGGTCTGTCTCTCTGCACATAGTCAACATTCCTTAATGTATACTTTTCCTTCAGTTCACATATATATATTCTCCACATATTGAGACTTTCATCAAGTGTATTTATATGAGTGTTCATATCTTCTCAATTGATTCGGGTATTCAGTCATTAAGTATTCGCTGCTCGCAGCTGTGTCTCAACTTGGATCCCTTGTGAATGGCTCTAGGCCGGCGATCCGCAATGTCATGTCTGCTCTTGGCAGTAGAAGTTCCCCCACGTTCACATAAGACAGTGACCACTCTCACAGTCCTCTCAGATGTCGATCTACATCATCAGACCCCCAAAGAAGCCCGCCATGGCGACGCCGAGGCTCATGAGTCCCCAGCGGATCTCGCCACGGGCCTCGATACCGGCGTTAGGGTTTGCGCTCTCGGTCGAGCTGGCGCTCTCGGTAGCGGTGCTCTCGGTCGATGTAGCACCGTCGGAAGAGCCCGAGGAGGCCGTGGCGGCAGAGCCAAACTCGCCGCCGCCAGTCGACTTGGGCTCGGTGCTCTCGTCAGTGTCGGCGGCCGCCTTCTTGTAGGCCGCGAGGGTGTTTTTCCCGCTGGATCTAATGTACCGGGTCAGCAACCTGTCTAGATGTTCATTATCACAGCAAACTTACGGGGCGTTGATGACGCCGACCATGCCGCCCTGGCAGTGACCAGTCACGGCGCAGTAGTACCAGATGGGAGCCTCGGACTCGACGGTGACGCTAAAGACCCTGTCGCTGACCTCTCCCTTGACGTTGAAGTCGCCGCTGAAGAAGCTGGTGCTGTTGAGGGGCTGGCACGGCTTGTCGAAGCTGCTCTGGGCGACCGAGTGAAAGCCCTGGTAGAAGTGGAACTCTACCACGTCGCCCACGTCGGCCTTGAGGTCGGCGGGAGTGAAGGCGAGGCCGTTGCCGCTGCCGCTGCTGTAGCCGACCTTGACGACGTGGACCTTGTCGGCGGCGAGGGCGGCCGGGACGAGGGAGAGGGCAGCGAGGAGGGCGGTAGAGGCGTACATGGTGATTGATGGATGTGCTTGATGATGGTGAAAGATGAATGGATAAATAGAGGTGCAAGGCTAGCTTGTATATACAGAAAGATGAAAGTAAAACAGTGTGATGAACCCAACAAGATGAAGCCGACTTCAACGCTCTTTATACTCTACATACCTACTACGTAGTAGATAAACAACAGAAATGCATCCCCAGACTCTCGTCAGAGGCTAGCTAGCTTCAAACAGGGATGAAGCAAGAGGGCGGCGGCCGCCCCCTGGACGCACCTCTAACACAGCCACGACAACGGACAGTTTGATGCGCCCGAGTCGAAGGGGGGGGGTGCCCATCAGCGTTCCATTCACTGGAAGCGCGCTTGTTCAAACCGGAAGGTCTTGGGGCCGAGACATTCTTCTTCTGGTATGCACTAACGTTGTTGATTGCTCTCGAATTGCCTTTGGCGCCGGCAGATGCGTGCCGTAGAGGCCAAACCCCAGACGAGACGGAGGACAAGGTTTCACCAGGGCAGGACGGGGGGGGGGCTTCACGCCAATTGGAGGCGATACAACATCCGTCATATCCAGCACAGCCCTCTCTGAGAAGCCAAGCCTTTTTTTGCATTCATGCTAACGAAGGGTCTAACTAATTGAAACTCTTTCATGGCATTGGCCTCGGATCATGCATTCACCGGCTGCGGGAGTGGCTTGTCCAAGGTGTCGCCATTCCCTTCTTCCTTTTGCGCGATGCAATGGTTGCTCCATATCAAGATACGATATTCAAATCAACAATTCTTTAAAGGTGCACTCGTGGCTAGCATCTCCTGCCTTGTTTGTAGCAAACACACCTACACAAGGGCCGGTAAAGTCCCGATCTGCCAGGTCCAAGGTATCGACGTTGCCAGCTACAACCCAGTCGTCATTATGACCCTCGATCTTGTACAAAAACTCAAGGTTCGACTCTGATAACATCAGCTTGAAGTGAATGCTCAAGCCATCTGTTGCATCTCCCAGCTCCTTCAGCGAGGCGACCTGAACGCGATTGGATATCGCCTTGGCTCTCCCGGCGTTCTTGACTTCAAAGTGGATGGAGAGGCTGGAAAATTCATACGAGACTCTTGCGTAGCGGTGTTCGTCCTTGAAGTAAGTCAGACCAGCCATCAACGATGATTCCACCCGAGCAGGAGGCCCTGCCGCGAGAACTACGCTGGCTTGCCCGTAAAGAGAGCGCTGCCGTCGACCCACGAAGGACACCGCAGCTGAGGGCTCGGAAAGATCTGTTGGAGATGCTCGGATGGTGACCTGCCGAGCATCATGGCTGATCTGGTAGGCGCTGAAGTCTGGGTCGCGTAGATAGACCAAGTCAACCGTCGGGTTCAGTCGAGAAGGTGCATTGTCCTGCTTTCCCGCAGCTGGGAAACACTCTATCGGCTGCTGGATCACCGGCCATGAATCCCCCGTGGGCCATTGGACTGGCGTCAGGAAGGTTTCACGGCCCATACTGTATCGCCCCTGTTGGTCCTTTCGAACAGCGAGGCACACCATCCACCAGTTACCCTCTTTGCCCTGTACTAGGTCTCCATGGCCGTTATGCTGGACGTATTGGTAGCCCTTGTTTCCAGGGCTTGGGGCCAGGATAGGGTTGTGAGGACAGTCCTCGTACGGTCCCCAGAGGCTTCTGGAACGGGCAGCCGCAAGCTGATGGCCTTCGAACGTCCCGCCCTCGGCGATGAGGAGGTAGTACCAACCGTCTCGCTTGTAGATGTGAGGACCCTCGGGGGTGATCTTGCTTGATCCAGTCCACACCATCCTCGGGGGTGCAAGATGCTCGCCAGTATCGATGTCGATCTCAACACCGTGGATGCTGGGTTCCTCATTAAGATCCTTGCTCCATAAGCATCCAGCGACAAACACCCGGCCGTCATGGTCAAAGAAGAGGTCTGGATCGATGCCCCAGAAATCCACGTAAACCGGGTCGCTCCAGTTGTCAGACAGGATATCATCCGTCGAGACAATAAAGCTCTTTGTCTCGACAGCCTTGGATGGGTGCGGCTTCTCGCCGGGCTCCAGCTCTGGGTCGAGGTGACGAACGTTTGTGCAGATGATATACGTCCTCCCACGATGATGACGAATTGTCGGTGCCCAGAGGCCTCCAGTTTCAACAATGACGCCGCTGGCAGGGCCGTCTAGGTTGTGAAGTCGTGTGGTGGCCGTCGACAGTGAAAGCTGCGACGGTCGGTTGATGGCGTTGCCTACAACAGTCAGTAACCATGCCTGCCTTCGCACCCACTCACAAAGGGGGAGATTTGAAATACCAACATGTTCCCAAGAGACGAGATCCTTTGAAGCAAATATGGGCAGTCCAGGGAATAAATGGAAGCTCGAGTTGACAAGGTAAAAGGTGTCGTCGATGCGGACGACTGAAGGATCCGGCGCGAAGCCAGGGACAATGGGGTTACTCTGAGCCATGTTTCGCCACCAAAGACAAACGATGTTAGTATTTCTTGAGGCGAGAGGAGGGCAGGGTTTGAATAAAAAACAAAGGAACTTGAGATATGCGTCTGGATCACCTCGTCGACGAAATCACCGCCTTGGGGAAGAATAAATAACCACACCGGCTAAACAGAACAGCCCACTGCTCGGGTAAAAAGATTCCGAGGGCGGGGGGAGGTGAGCAAGGAAGCCAACAGGAGGTGGCCTCAGAACGAGGGCATTCTGCATGATTGCATATGCGGGTAACTCGGCCTGGGGGTGCCAACATAAATCCCGAGGACCAACTAAACTAGTTTAATACCTCAGGAACTAAACAACTGTCCAACCACGCCTTGATATCAGAGGCAAGTCGGGGGCTTAAAACTCGATTCCCAACCTGAGGATAGTTGGTTTCACGATATAAAAGGTCAGTACGTTTGGGCACGGATCGGGATGAATCTGAATGATCCTAACTAGAAAGAGCCTGGTAACTACCCCCAAAGACATAGTTGACTACTCGTGTGAGGGTTGAGGTGACACTTGAAACACTTTGGGAACAGAGCTGCGGGACTTGATAATTTTGTTTGGCAACTTGACTCTTGAGATATGTCTGAATCTCAACTACTTTCAACTATGTTTTTGTTACTGTACTTGATGCCCTCTTTTGAAAATAGAAACTTTATTATTACCAGCAACAAAAAGTAAATTGGCCTTTGTGAAGAAACAGAGTTTGGACGCGCACCTATCTGCCATCCTTTGCCCTTTGCATTGGTAAGTATTGCAGGATGGGATTCAGCCAAGTTTCTACTGGCCAGTTCCCTCTAGTCAATACTTTTTAAATCGACAAGCACCTTTGACAGGGCATCATATTAGATTGCCAGACACCTTCTCAAGTCGAATCCTCAAATCTGGCCCGACAAGGGGGAGACCTCCATGTCAAAATCATGACGACCAAAAGATATTGAATATATCTACCTGATTCACAAAAGAACAACCGGTCACATTTCTTGAAATTGCAAAAGCTTTTCCCCTTTGTCGAGTTCCACGCTATGGTTGATGAAAAAGTCCGTGATGGATACCAATGAGTCAATGACGGTTCAGCATGCAACACAGCGATTGCCTCGGGACAGGGAAAGGATATAATTCCATACTCTAGTGCGTATTGACTCAGCAAATCGGTAAATTCGGTGGGCCTCTCACCCCTTGCTGGCTTCTACTTGAATCTCTTCATTTACTATCCCGCAGTAGAGTCATCCAAGGTCAAGGCTTAACCGGGGTGAAGGACTCCATACGGGACGATCGATGCGGGGCAGCACCCACCAAAAGGTGGGACCTCGATGACTCTGGAGAGGTTGGTGGGGCATCTCCTCTACCGATATCGGAACCACCAATGACTCTACTCTATGCAATTACATAAGCTCCCTCTAGTACTAAACCAGCAGCCCTCTCTCTCACTCCGCACGAAAACAAATCCCCATGTGAGAAAATCTTGCTCGAGTTCATCGGATTGGATTTGGCTTGCCTGAACCAATTGATTGCCTTGCCCAACATGTCACCGCCGCCTAGCAACCGGGGCTCCTTGGTCCCTGACCCGACAAGTGACCTGCACTGGGGCGAGTTTCGTGGAGGTATGTATTGTGTTGTGTTGTGTGTGTCCCTGCTATCACATATGGCTCACTTATCCTCTAGCCATTCACGAGATATTCGCATCCAATGCGAAGCGGGTGCCTGACAGAACATGTGTCGTTGAAACCAGGAGCTCGCGATCCCCTCAACGCACCTTCTCGTACCGCCAGATCAATGAGAGCTCTAACCAATTGGCACATCATTTCATAACTCACGGCTGCAACGTGGGCGATGTTGTTATGATATATGCCTATCGAGGGTTAGTTGTTACTCCCCTCACTCACTCCCAAGCACTCTCGCTAACGACGACGACACAGCGTCGACCTCGTCGTTGCCTACATGGGCGCTCTCAAGGCTGGCGCAACCGTCAGTGTGCTTGACCCGCACTACCCTGCAGAGCGCCAGAAGGTCATCTTGGATGTTGCGAGACCCAGATTTCTCGTCTACATCCAGAAGGCCGTCGACGAGTTTGGCCAGCCGCCCGACCTCGTTGGCGAGTTCATCACCAGCAGCCTGGACCTCAAGGCGACAGTTCCAGCCCTGCACCTTGCCGACAATGGTGAGCTGACCGGCGGCCAAGTCGACGGCCAAGACTGTCTGGCAGCTCAGGCTTCCTCCAAGGAGCAAGATCCCGACGTCGTTGTCGGCCCCGATTCCATTCCTACGCTGAGCTATACGAGCGGCAGTGAGGGCAGGCCAAAGGGCGTCCAAGGGCGTCATTTCTCGCTCACCTACTACTTCCCTTGGATGGCAGAGAGATTTGGCCTCTCGGAGCAGGACAAGTTCACCATGCTCTCTGGCATCGCCCATGATCCGATCCAAAGAGACATCTTCACGCCGCTCTTTCTGGGTGCCATGATTGTCGTCCCTCCAGCCGAGGTCATCACCTACGGACTGCTGGCCGAGTGGATGCATGAGCACAAGGTCACCGTGACCCATTTGACTCCTGCCATGGGTCAAATCCTTGTTGGTGGTGCCACATCTCAGTTCTATTCCCTTCGGAATGCCTTCTTCGTCGGAGATCTTCTGACTAAGAAGGATTGCAAGAAGCTACGCGATCTCGCACCCAACACCACCGTCATCAACCTCTTTGGATCGACCGAGTCGCAACGCGCAGTGTCCTATTTCCCGGTCCCAAGCAAGGCCAAGGATCCGGCCTTTCTCGATTCCGTGCCAGATATCATTCCGGTTGGCCAAGGCATGAAGGATGTTCAGCTTCTGGTTGTTGACCGTGAGGACAGACACAAGCTGTGCGGAGAGGGAGAGCAAGGCGAGCTGTGGATCAGGGCGGGAGGTTTGGCCGAGGGATACCTCGGCGACGACGAGAGGACGACAGAACTCAACCGATCCAAGTTTGTCGCTAACTGGTTTGTTGACCCTGCCAAGTGGGTGCAGCAGGGCGAACAGCAGCAAGTTCCCCATTACAAGGGACCACGAGATCGTCTGTATCGAACTGGTGATCTTGGCCGAATCCGCCCCGACGGAAGTGTCGAGTGCACAGGCCGGATTGATTCTCAAGTCAAGATCCGAGGCTTCCGTATCGAGCTGGGCGAGATCGACATCAATCTATCACAGCACCCATATGTACGTGAAAACGTCACGGTGGTTCGGAGAGACAAGGACGAGGAGCAAACGCTCGTTACATACTTCGTCCCAGAGACGAAGCGTTGGTTCCAGCACCTCCAACCCCATGACGATGGGGAAGCCATCGAGCAGGAGATCGCCTACGAGACCATGGCCGGAATGCTCAGACGATTCAAGCTGCTGTCTGACGACTGCAAGAAGTTTCTGGCGGCCAAGGTTCCCAAGTACGCCGTTCCCAGCATGTTTATTCCTCTGGCTCGTATGCCCCTGAGTAAGTTGGCCCTGGCAAGATGAAGATTGGAAGCGTGCTAACCCACGTCAAGACCCCAACGGCAAGATTGACAAGCCCGCGCTCCCCTTCCCCGACGCCGCGGACCTTCTTCAAGTCGCCAAGAGGAGAGCTTCGTCCGTGATTGCCAACATGACCGACACTCAAGCTCGACTGGCCAAGATCTGGGCATCGGTTCTCCCTAACCGCACCGCACGAATGTTTGTGCCGGATTCCAACTTCTTTGATGAAGGTGGCCACTCTATCCTTGCACAGCAGATGTTTTTCCGCCTTAAGAAGGAATGGAAGGATATCGATGTTCCGGTCAATGTCATCTTCCGGTCGCAGACCCTCGAAGCCCTCGCCGCAGAGATCGACAGAGCCCAGGATCCTATCGGCCTGCGACTAGACGCGATGCCTCTGCTTGGAGATGGCACCACGCAGGATGAGGCATACGCCGCAGATGCGAGGGATCTTGTGTCTCAGCTTCCCGAGTCCATCCCGCAAGCACCCGGAGTTCAGGACCACGCAGAGACTGGGCCCACGGTGCTCTTGACTGGTGCGACCGGCTTCCTCGGCTCCTATGTCCTGCACGAGCTCCTCGAAGGCCCTACGAGAGCGCGTGTAATTGCGCACGTCAGAGCCAAGGATGCAGCGGCAGGCCTCGCACGAGTTGAGGCCGCAACAAAGGCTTACGGCTTGTGGTCCCCAAACTGGACGAGTGCGGACAGACTTGAAGTTGTCGTGGGAGATATCTCCAAGCCACGCCTCGGGTTGGTTGAGGAGGCATGGGATCGCCTCTCCAATGTGGTGGACCTGGTCATCCACAACGGTGCCCAGGTCAACTGGATGATGCCGTATTCCAGCATGCGGGCGGCCAATGTGCTGAGCACACTGGAATGCGTCCGACTTTGCGCGACGGGAAAGCCCAAGCGAATGACATTCGTCAGCTCAACCTCGACGCTGGACAATGACCATTACGTGCAGCTCTCTCGAGATATCGAGACTGGCGTGCCTGAGAGCGATGATCTTGAAGGCAGCCGCAAGGGGCTTGGCACAGGTTATGGCCAGTCCAAGTGGGCGAGCGAGTTTATCGTGCGCGAAGCCGGACGGAGGGGTCTTGTGGGAGCCATTATCCGGCCCGGATACATCACGGGAGACCCGGCTTCTGGCATTGCTGTCATGGACGACTTCCTAGTCCGCCTATGGAAGGGCTGTCTGCAGGTGGGAGCGCGTCCTGATATTTCAAACACGCTCAATGCAGTCCCTGTTACGCAGATCAGCCGCATCGTCATCGCCGCGGCGTTCCATCTCTCTGCTACTACTGAGCAATCACTGGGCGTGGCTCAGGTCACCAGTCATCCGCGCTTGACGCTGAATGAGTGGATCGGTGCCCTCGAGCTGTATGGATATGGCGTGCCGATGGTGCCGTACCAAGAGTGGTGCACCAAGGTCATCGACTACACAAGTGATGATAGCAAGCAGGAACATGCTCTGCTCCCGCTGTTCCACTTCGTGGTGGGAAACTTGCCCGCAAACACCATTGCTCCCGAGTTGGATGATAGCAATGCCACGGCAGCACTGAAGTCATATGATGAGGGGAACGAGAACCGGGATGGAAAGTCTTCGCCGAGTACCCTTGATATGCATGTTCTTGGCATGTACTTGGCGTATCTGGTGGCAGTTGGGTTCCTGCCACCACCGGCCGAGAAGGGCGAGTACGAGTTGCCAAAGGTCGATGAGACAAGGTTGCAGGCCATTGCTGCGGATAGCTTGGGAGGCAGATCTGCAAGGCCGTAGATGTCACAAAAGGGATCGCACAAGGAGCCGGGCAGTGGGTAAGGTTACCAATGTTTTAAACTAGCATCGTAACACCAGTCGACCCATCATGTTGGAGGCGCGAGGGGCATGGACGTATCGCCGCGTGAGTGACTGCAAGAGTGAGACCTCCAACTGACCCCATTACCTAGACCGGGTAGAACCAGATTGTCGCTCCCAGACAAAGTCAGGTGTAGTAGTAGCGTCCGCTGTTGATCATGGCCGAGTTGGCTCGGAACTCATACGTAGGTATTAGAACTAACATGGGGGTACAGAGCCAAATCGCGGGGCAACGTGTGGGGATAGCGTCGCTCCATGCGACAATCTTGACGAACGAAATCGTGGGCCATGACTTGGCGATACATGCTGTACAGAACCAGCTATAACTACACACACATAATTCACCAACACCTAGCATGCCTTTCTCGAAACAAGTCATACTCACTTCTTCTTTTCTCTCTTTCCCTACTTTGCAGTATGCTAATAAGCTTTCATCAAATTCAAAGACGTCTATTACCTACGTCTAGTTATAGTATCTAACCATTTATTGAAACCCAAACCTAATTCTCTACTCCATAATGTCATAAAACCATACCCCCCCTTAGCACCAAACACTTCGTCGTTGACATTGCAATGTCATGCAACAACAGACCGACAAGGCTGGTCGTTGGTACAGCTACATCGTCTGGGCATCAACACTGTGAATGTCTGTCAGCTTCGGGTGTGTTAGATGGTAGAGGTGTTGGGCAAGGACTAACCCATCAAACTGAGAGCCCACTCCAAGGAGTTCGAGGTCCATCTCAGCCTGGGAACGACCGCCGGAAACGTTGTCACTGGGGACAGCGTCACCTTCAGGTGGAGGAGAGCCTCGGTGGCATGTCATGCTGGACGTCTCATCTGCGGCCCCGGAGTGCGTGTCGGCTGCGGCAGCCTTGACATACACATCGCTTCCTGAGTTGTGCGTCTGGGGGTCCATATTGGGTATGAATGGCAAGCGGAGAGGGGCAAAGATTTCGGCGAGAGGCAGGATGTTGAAGGCAAGGGATTCGAGTTGAGTGAATGGGATTGTTCTGGAGAAGGATGGAAACAACAGAACAATGGCGAGTGATGAGAGCACCTTTTATGCCCTCGGAGCCCTCCCCCTCCCGCCTTGCTTCCTTCGCCCGACAATGGCCTTCTCATGTCAACGGGCAGGTCATTCTTGCCCTCGCATTTCAGCTCGGTCAATGCACCAGAGACGGATCTCGATTGGGCAATCTACTTTTGATTTCAGGCACACAGTTGCCGGGTCCCCTCTTGCCTGGGTTACGTAGCTGGCAGGATCGACGGTGAATGGGCAGCCTCTTTTTGTGAAAACAGACCCTGAGGGCCTCACCAACTTTGGTGTGATGTGACGTGAACTGAGGAGGGTCCACAATGGAGTCTGAGACGCCGATCATTGGGCTTTCACTTTTTGTACTGAGGCAGGGCAGTGGCTGTCCTGGATCTACCGCGTGCTCCTTGTGAATGACCTGCAGGGAATGAATAGATGGCAGGTCGTGATTGGCTTTTCCTCTTTTGTACCGAGACGTGATTGGCCCGTGTTCTTTTGTAAACCGTCTTGGCTTTCTTCCCTGCGAGCAAAGGCATCAAAAAGGCGTCAGAAAGTTGGGCGAGCCACGGTTACACAGACAAGCAGGCAGGCAGAGATTTCGTGTATAAGAAGGCTCCCCCAATGCCTTCCCTTCAAGTCACCCCTCACTCTCTTCATAAACTTCTCAACACTTGATCAACATCATCCTTTTCCAATTCCATCTGCATCTTTCCCCCTCCTTCTACGTACATTCTTGCAACTACCTACCTACGTACACTCTCATACAAGCCCACGTACATTCTTGTACACAACCTTCTTCAACATCCCTCTGTGGCTGCCTTTACAATACAAAAATACGTCTCTTTCTCAATTTAATCAAGATGGACGCGGACGGCGGAAACGCTGAACCCTCGGACCCCAGATTCTTGCACATCCCATACAACAAACGATGGGAGTACTTGAAGGACACCATCATCCAGCTGTACATCGAGGAAGGTGAGAAGGTGAATCAGCTGGCCTCGAGAATGAAGTCAGAGTACTCCTTTGATGCACAGTAAGACACTACCAAGCCTCTATCTAACCCGAACAAATACTAACCTCGGCAGGCCAAATGCCTACAAGTACCAGTTTCGGAAATGGGGTGTCAAGAAAAGCACTTCTTCTGCCACCAAGGCGCAGGTGGTCAAGGTTCAATTGAAGAGGAAGCGAGAAGATGCCAGCACTTCTGACCTCACAATCAGCCAAGGTGGACGTCAGAAATCGTTGGACAAGAAGAACCTCAAGCGCTTTATCCAAGATGGCATCAGACGTCGCCATGAGCCCGACTTAGCAAGCGGCATGTGAGTTTCCCTGGGAGTTATTTCCAAGCCTATTGCTAATACCATCGTCTCCTTTCTTAGCTTCTTGCGCTGGAATCTTCCATACAACGCCCTTGTTGCCAATGCCATGCCCCCAGGCGGTCCATCATCCCCATTTACTTCCCTCTCTCATCCCAACTCTCCGGCGAATATCCTGGTCAATAGCCCCGACAGCCATCGCACACCTCCCGCTCAACCAGTTGGCCCTTCGCCAACGACCCAGTTGATACGAAAGAAAGCGGATTTGGACAGAGCAGACCTCTTCATCCAAGGGCAGCACCCAGACTTGCTGCTCCAGCTGGGTCAGAACGAACGCAAGTAAGTAGTCATGATGAATGGTTTTACTCGAGAGGTGACTAACATCGAGCTCAATGCAGAGTCGTCGTGGACTGGCTACATGACTTCTGGATTCATTCCTTCATGACCGCCAAGTACTGGGGTAGGGGTCCTGAAATCTGGACTCCTGGCCTCATTGCTGCAAAGACCTGTGGTTCAGTCGAGCTGGAAGGCTCAGCTTCTACTCCCAGCAATGCAGCATCAGTACTCGAGGCTTCTCGCGTCACAGTCGATCCACCCTCCCAGCTCTATCGATGGAGCATCCACTACGGCATAGATATTAGATATGAGTCTATACCATCCAAGGTAATATATTATATTTTCGGC
>JABFEX010001212.1:0-31702 GCA_013623515.1 Fusarium illudens | reverse complement strand
AACCACTCCGCCATCGGGGGAGTCTGTACCATCACCACCGCCTGGGAATGTCAATGAGCAGGACATTGAGGATGAATCAACATGGGTGCCATGGGATGCTCCCCATAACCACCCACACCTGCGGACACAATGAGATCGGTGCTATCAGACAACAGTTTCTCACGTATCGAAGAGGAAGACGTCCCCATATCTACATCATCGATAATGAGTGCGGTAAACCGTGCTCAGGACCAGATTGATGTAGATTCATGGGGGTTTGCCATCATGGCAAGGAATTTGGATGCTCTAAAGGGGACACCTCCCGATGGCTTGAAGCATATTCATCCTTTTCACCTTGCTGCCTCTTTCTTGGACGGAGCCCATAACTGCTGCTTGGTCTTCGATCACCTGATTACAACGTCCGATGAGGGCAGCTTCTTGGTAGACAATTACAGGAACGACCTCGGGCATACAGTTCTCGACTCACTCATGATCAACATACTCCGATCACACACCTCGATCAGTCCTGGTGAGGTCTGTCAGGGTTTCGAAAAGCAAAACCGGTTTCCAGGCGAGGAGGTGGACATCTGCGGCCGATGGGACGCTGATTCGAGATGTATCCGACAGCTCTACGCGTCGGGCAGATGCACGGTGCCGTTTGCATGGAAACATGCCTTCTGCCACACGTCGGTCCAGGCCATTTGCCATTCAATCATTGCCATTTTTACGGTGCCCGTGTTGAGTCCCGATATCGATTCCGCCAGCGGCTTGTTCTCAAACCGTTGTGCCTGCTGCCGCAAGGACCTGACGCTTTTCCCACTCCATACCCTAGTTATGGTGGCATTCTACCTGGGAAGCCTCGGGACCTCGGGAGAGACCATGTTTGGCGCAATTGCAACTCTGAGCTGTATGCTTGCCCTTGGCGCAGATCCTAGGCTACCTGCCGACATATCAGTTTCTGCGCTGCTTGGAACTGATACGGGTGAGGAATGCACCCATAGCTCCGTCACACCTTCAGGGCTTGCCTCGCTTGTACCGGAAGAGGTTGTCAAGTCCTGGCCGCACGAGCGACAACTTGGTTGGAGAGCATTTGTTGCCGTGTTGAACTTTGTCTTTCCTGAATTTGATGCAAAGCCGATATTTCAGAACGTGATGGACAAGGGCGATTGTCTTGGAGTTCTTTGGGCATCCGTGCAGACCGAGATGCTGACCTACCGTCGAATCAAGACGACCGACGCCTGGGTTTCAGACAGATTCGACATTGAGCAGTTATTGCGAGGTCTCGACGACGACCTCGGGCCAACCAATATCCCGCTCTACAGGGGCGACTTGATGTTGGATTTCGAACAAGACGGCTGGTTCGAAAACGTCCAAAATATGCACGTCCCCACCGCCCAAGAAGTATGCGCAAGCTACTTTATGAACCTGGAAGACTGGGACCGCACCACTTTTATCGACGCGCCTAGGTAGGATAATGATGATGATGATGGCTGGTAGACTTGGTTTCCTGCCTCTTCTCGAATATATAATGCGTAGATGCTCATCCGACGACATCGTCGACGCACTCACTCTTCTCATTCTCGCAACAGTGGCCCTTGACTCCTCCTTTGAAGCGCCCGCCATCAATCTTCACTCCACGCGAACAGGATATGCCAGTTGCACAAAGGAGAAAGGTGCAAAATGTACAAGGAGACATGCACATTTCCGAAAACATGTAGAAATTGCTCAAGCGAAATGAATCGGAAATGAAGAGCTACTTCAGGTGCCTCCGGATTTCTTGACCCGCCTGCTTCCATTGGAAGGTGGAGAGCATCAACCATCGGTCCGACTGGGGGTGGTTGCCTAATCAGCCCCCCCTCACACCGCCCGGCAGAAACTGCCTATAAATCACCGCCTCCCATCCGCCCTTTGCTTGATTTCCCTTTTTCTTCTCTTCATACTTACCTTATTCCGATTTACCTCGCTCAAGAAGGAGGGAAATCAGCGTGGAGCGCCTGCATTGCACATCGCGGAGTAGCTCCATGCTCCATTGTCCTTCGGGGCCATGGGGGGTGCAATTTTTGATTTATCACGTTTTCGTTGTGCGCTCGGCTTGATGCTGGGACATGAGGAAGGCGGTGTTGAAACTTGAATGTGATGATTGTGTGAATGATGATACTGAATGGGTGATGGGAGTTGAGCGCATTTCAGGTCAAAAACAACAATATCGCGTGAAATACGCGTGTGTTTAGCGTGAAACGTTGGCGAGGCGACAGCATTTACCACAAAAGAATCATCAACTGTTTCACGAGAGTCTTGCAAATCTGCTTTACGAATCACTCTTCATCTAGTTAAGCAACGTTGCTCGTATTAACTGATCGTGCAACTTGGTATTTGTACAGAATAATCCGCATAATCAATCCTCACGCGCCCGTACCCGATCCTTGTCCCGCGAGATATCATTACAGTCTCCCATTCCTCCCATTATAGACACCCCTTTGCAGCCATTTACTGCTTCTTCCACTCTCCCGCATTCTCAACGCCCTTGGCAACGCTGTCCAGGCCGCCCTGGACGCCCGTGCCCAGGTTGCCCACAGCGTCGCCGATGGGACGGCCGACATCGCCGGTGGCAGCTGTCACGGTGTCGCCCACGCCGCGGGTCGCCGCGCCGGTCACGTTGCCGACTGTGCGGCCGAGACCGCCGACCGTGTTGCCCAGCGTGCTGGTGAGGAACTGAGCGGCTCCGCCGATGCCTTCGGTCGCCGCGTTGGTGGTGCCCTTCTTGTCGTCGGTCAGAGTCATGATGGTGGTAGTTGTGGTGGTGGTTTTGTTTGGTAGGTGTGGTAGATGGTTTGTTTTTGAAGTTGAATCTTTTTTGATGAGAGGCGAATGTTCTCTTGATGATCTGGAACAAAGATTCTCTATTTTCCGTGGAAGCTTTCGCCTCTTAAATCCCCTTGGTCGGGTCAAGATCTGAAGCAAAGCCGAATTACATCATCACCACATGACGTCAACACAAGCTGTCATCTCAACGCCTCGATTGGACTTGCAGGATCGACAACCAGCCGTCAACGACCCCCTCCAGGGCTCTAAAATGACGTCCTCGGAACACATAATTACGCGGTCAGCGTTTGAGGATGGCATTGGAGGTGTAGTACCCTCGTCATCTTATAGGGTAGCCGAGGTCCGGCGGGCATCATCTCGAGACCGCGGCGTCGTGAGGCTTGATGTCATTCTTTGAGGGGCGTCGCTCTTAATGGACCCTTGCTCGGTGGTGGGATTTGTTGGGGACACCCTCAGGTAACTGACTTCACACGAGGGTAATGTCAGATTAATGGGACGGGCGGTTCGCCGGGATCTCTGTCAATCTTTTGATCGCTGACTTGTGGGCTCATTGCAGCACCCCTGGATCAAGACATCATGACACTGCCAAGGGTTATTGCTTTACGTAGGTGAGGCAGTAGAAAAGAAACCAGGCAGGCATTCATGGCCCAGGATGAGTACAGTGATAGGGCATATGGCAGATTTGACCACATCTCCGTGACCGAACGCCCAGTGATTTGCAGCCTCGACGTTCCATCTGGAGTATCATCCGAGTCTGTGTAACTAACGTGAATGAGTGTTTACTGGTACGCGACCAGACCCAGATGGGCTCGAAAGCTGCGCTTCGCAATGGATCGTCAAAGGTTTGAGTTTGTATCTGAGCTGGAGATAGTTTCTCGATGGTGGTGGTGGTGACGGAACTGCCCGCAAGGTCGTTGACGAGGCGACAGTCAATCTACGAGATGCTTTTGGACTCGGCATGGGAAGTAAGAGAAGTGCAGCAGACACATAGTTGACCTCGTGGGCACTCTTCGAGTTATATCTGACCTGGCCGAGTGAGGCCTCGACTTATCGCTGGGTTGAGCTAGCTCATCAAGGCTCTTGGCCGAGTTTCAGTAATCTGATGCTATTCACCACTCTACAGCGGCATGGCATCTCAAAGAAGGCAGCTTCCTGCATCAAAGGCTTCCTTGCACTCTGAGCCCTGGATGCCCGCTTCCTGTTTGTCCAGCACAATAGGAGGCAATCATGGATGATTGCTCAGACACACGCATGCAGCTGCCACAAGACCCAACCCAATCACGCACGATAACTAGACAAGGGAACCAGGCTGTCGTTCGTTTTGAAACCCCTCATGATGTCACTTCATGGCGATGCCTCAACCCCCCCGCACCGCTGCATGTCTAAGGAACAATAGCGACCTGCCAGGGAGAAGTACAGTAAGCTGCCCTGTCTTCTGCCTCCACCTCCATTTCCCTTATACGCTGGCTTCCTAGAACGTATAAGCACGGTATTATTTGCCCTGCGTCGATGCCGTCGTTGCAGACCGAGTTGATTCGGCTCGAAACAGCAGCGGCCATGACGAGGGGTGAGTCGACGGGCTCCTGGGGCCTACCCCTAGTATCAAGGCTCCTCGAGAAGCTGCAGTGACTCCGCAACGGAGGACACACTTAAGGGAGGCCGTCCATTGCCGGCATGACACTAACAGTTGCTCAACACTCACTAGGTCGCTGCAAGTCTCACACAAGCGTGGTGAAACCATCGTCGCCCGCCCCCCGACTTGAGGCCTTCCACCAAGCCCCGACCCGCCCATGCCTTGGTCAGGTCTTCACACTTGGGAGAGAAATATTGCAATAACCTGCTTAGACAGAGAGAGAGAGAGCCTGTCGGCTAAAGGGAACCCATGTTCAAGAGCCCCTGCATGATGACGAGGATGATGCACTGCAGGATCTTAGAGGGGCACGAGGAGATTCAACCTGTGGTCCTAGGGGGTCAGAAGACTACGAAATCGGGGCCTCCAAGCACATGCCATGTTTTTTTAAGCAAGGAGCAAGTCGTGGGGGCCCTGGGATAGTACATCTTCGATCTTACCAGGCCCTCCAGTGCCCAGTTTCAAGACGTTGATGACGACTGTTGCCAAGCGTTGCTGCGAAATAGACCCCTCTCTACGAGATGCCAGAGCGTGACCCCTATTCACCGTAAATACTATTAGATATCTGCTTCGAGCATGACTCCTATGTTGGAGGCTTTGATGTGAGGTTGGGTGTCGTTTAAGGGAAATCTTCTCCGAGGAGAGAATCACCGAGACAATATTACCAACGCATTCGAACAGCCAACACAGGCATGACGAGAATGTTGCCTGATACACGTCTTGAACACATCACTTGAATCAGAATGCAAGAAACAAAAGGGCATGACCGCCCGGCTTTTAATGGTCTATCTCAAACTAGAAATGCAACCCGCTCCCTAACCAATATTAAACTCGTCTGCAGCAGAATTCATCAACATCATGCTCTTCTTCTTGATCAGTTTCTGGTTCTGCCACTCATCGCCACCCTGCTGCTCCTGATCCTTCTCGACGCCCCTGTTGTTCCGCTTCTTCGTCTTCCTCTCCACGCCCGCGCCGATGCCGCCCGGTGCCTCTCTCAGTCCGTAGCTCTTCGCCGTGTGTCCCAGGTGCAGCTCCGAAATGTCAAAGTGCTTCCTCTCCTCCTTGGTGTGGGTGGCGTACGCCCTGATGTGGGACTTGAAGCCGTTGCGGGCCAGCTCGAGTCGCTTCGTGTCTTCGAGGAGGCGCTGCTCAATGTGCAGCTGGAGGCTCTCGGCCTTGTTGTGGAACGACGTGCCGTCCTCGGGCTTGGCAGACGTTTCGACGGGGAACTCGAGCTTGGTCATCATTCCCTTCTGAAGGATAGTGTCGTAGGACTGGGGCGTGGGCGGCGTCGACGCCTTGAGGAGTTCGATATAACCCTCCTCGGTTCCGGGGAGAAGGAAAAGGAGGGCGTCACCGGGCCTTCCAGCTCGAGCAGTTCGACCAACACGGTGGATATGATCTGAAAAGCTGAAAGCAGGGTCGTATTCGATGACCAAGTCGACGGATGGGATATCGAGACCTCGTGAGGACACATCGGTGGTGATCAAGAGAGAGGGCGACTTGCAGGCCGAGAACGACCGTAGAGTAGCCGTTCGGACGGGTTGCGACAAAGACCCGTGCATTCGGTGCAGAACGACCTCGGGGCTTGCGGGTGACGTGATGTATGCTGCCTTGGACACAGTCTTGGAGATCGATTCCGCCTCTTTGGATAATGCCACAGGCGCCTCCTCATTGTTGGGATCCCTCAAGAGTTCATAGTGAAAGTCGACTGAGTCGGCGCAAGATATAAACATGATGGCCTTCATCGTCTTTCCTCGCCGGGAAAAGGTGGACTTGAGGTAAGATATGAGGGTGACGAGACGAAGCTTGGCGGGGACGATGGAGTAGTACTGATGAAGTTGTGCCGGCGCAGTCATGGCTGTTTTGTCGTTGACCACCTCGCCATCCTCCTTCTTGGCTGCAAGGAACGTCGCGTCTGCCAAACTCATCTCTCCCAGCTTCTGCACGTTCATCTTCATTGTAGCCGAGCAGAGCACAGTGACTCTCCGGTCAGGGAGAGACTTGAGCGGTGTCCCATCGGCGAGCTTGTCGGAGACGTCAACCTCGCGGAGAGCTGCGATGGTCTTTTTCAAGTCATCCTCGAAACCCAAGTCCATCAGACGATCACCTTCATCCAGAATCAGCCATCGAACTGTGCTGAGGTTGAGAGCTTTGGTGTTGTCAATGTGATCGGCGAGTCGTCCGGGTGTTGCGACCAAAAAGTTGACACCCTTTCTTATGCGCGCCTTCTCAGCCTTCTTCGACTCTCCTCCAGTGATTGCTGTCGAAACGAGCCAGGGGAATGGTCGAATAAGTTGTTCCAGTACCGTGTGAGTTTGCTTGGCGAGTTCGCGTGTAGGTGATACAATGATGGCAAAGACTCCAGAGTCACGGTGAATCTGGGCCTTGCCCTTCTCACTGAGGAGGAGAACGCGATGCAGGATCGGCAAGAGATAAGAAAAGGTCTTTCCGGAACCCGTCTCAGCTTGTACGAATGCATCCGAGCTGTTGGACAGCATGTGAGGAATAACCTTCTTCTGGATGGCTGTGGGACGCTCCAAGTTCATCTTGGCCAGTTCATCGACGAGGCGGGCTGATAACGTCAAGGTGCCAAAGCTGGCAACGTCTGAGAGAGGAGCATTGGTCGGCTCCGGGGCGGTCCAGTCTGATTGCTTCTCCTCCAGATCCGTCTTTTGGGCCGGGTTGAAAGAGAACAGCCGTGAGATGACCTGTCTTCCCTTGTCTGCATGAGGGTTTCGAGGCTGGCCCGAGGCGGAGGATCCTGGGGCGTCATTGTCTGCAGGCTTTGATCGTGAAAAATTCCTGGGATCTGACCTGTAGTCAGAATGGTCGTATCCTCCATTATCCGTCCTCTGGCGTTTCGTCGATCTTTGCTCATCAACTCCGTCTCCTGTAGGCTTTGGCTTCGGTGAGGAGGCCAACCTTGCCGACTTCTCGGCCTGCTTCCTATCACGCCAGCGACCACCCTTGAACTTGACCTGAGGCTTAATAGGTCCAGACCCCATATCAAAGTTCAAGAGCATCCCATCGTCTGCCATGGTTGCGGTTGTTTGTTCGAGTTGATTGAGGTGAGAGGTGGGGCTTGCACTCGATATCTTGAAGCTTGGGATGTTTTTTTTTCTTTCCTCTCTTCTTGGGGCTTATCGATAACGAGAGTGGAGCCCCTGGGCCCCTTCCCGCCAGATGACGACCAACCACTTTTGGAAGGTGGGTCCCATCTTCTTTACCGGGCAGTTTGCATTTGATGTGCTACTTTCCGTACTGTCACGATACTAACCGTTACTGAAGAGGAGATTTTTAAGAATGTGTGAATTTGATTAGTAGTTTCATAAGAGGGACCAGGGCCAGGGGTATTCCGGTACATTGGCATTTTAGCCTTGCTCCCCTCGCATCAACATGTACCTATCTGTAGCAAGGTCGGCTGAGCCAACTCAACGCAGGGAGTTCTGAGAAGGGATGATGATGATGGTTATTTCAAACATGGTATGGCCTTTATACCGATATTTACATGGAGAGACGGAAAATTAACCTTAGGCATCAGAGCAGGCACGGGGACTTCTTCCTGGGAGATCTGAGACAACAGAACGCGGTCTTGTTCAGCAGATGTTGATGACAACAGACTCGGGCATCATTTGACCGATCTGTTCCATGCAGATGACAACCACGGAGCCGAGCCAGGCTTATCGATAAGATCTTATCGATCTTACCACCCATGTTGTACCCAGAGCTCTCGGGAATGGGGCGGCCACAATGCCATCCATGATGAGTTCAGATGCAATTGAAGCTCCGTCGTAAATCCGAATCGATAGATTGCCATGACGAAACCACAGTTGTCCCATGACCGTCAAAGCGGAAACAAACTCCATGGGGAATAGACTCGAGTTTAATTGCAACCTCGAAGGAATCCCTATCTTTCCCGAACTTGACCTGTCAAGTGACCATGATGCTTTGAGTCATTCACTAGGAAGGCACCGAGATTGCGAAAATGAGTATGGATAAGTGCCCGGTTGAAGTTGACGGATACAGAAGGATGACGCAGTTGAATACGAGGCGGAACAACGAGACGAGGCATATTCTCAATCCCGTAGAATCTCGAACCCCGGATTATGGCGCGTAAGCAAGCAAGTACAAGGGAGGGAGGCAGGCGCGCGAATGCATACCTAGTGATGCAACAGTCTTTGTGACACGGTTCGCATTTCAGGAGAACCTGATTGCAGACGATACTATCTACGTACCCCGTACTGTACCTGACACACGGAGGCTGTGAACGAACTAAGCCGATGCTACACACGAGCAATCATGTTGTTTGCACAAAGCCTGATCAGGCAACTAGGAGAAACGTCATGAATCTACATCAAACTTTCCGCTTTTCAAGGGCTCAACATGGTTCCTCAGTCTCTTTCTTTCAACCCGTCACATGTTGAAAGTGTTTGTTGTTGTCGGACGTCGGACTGTTGCATCAATCCGATAGGAATTAAAGGGCCATGCACGACGTCAATGACCCAAATGCAAGACGGTGATTGATGGAGTTCGGACCGGGGCAAGTGAAAATGCCGATGCGCCTCATTACAGCTTACAGCCGTTCGGGCCCGGCTAAGCAGCCAAAGAGAGGGAGCTGGGAGAGACGAGAGGCAAGGGATATGTCAGCCAGCAGTAAGACGGGGCTCCGTGACATCCGGCCGGGCTGCAAGACGGGTCTTTTTCGTCGTCGACCCTGCTGCCTGTCCATGTGACGGGAACAAAAAAAAAAAAGACACTTGCAGCCCTGTGGTTCCTAGCGGCGGTTGGGGCTAAGGTAAACTCGGTGCTGACGTTGCCACAATGTCTCTCGCTTGTTGTTTTTTTGCCTTTTGCCCTTGTGGCTAGGGCAGACGGAGTTCCACTAGAGTGCCCGGATGGCAACCCGGGGGTTGTGTCTTGCAGACCTCGGGGTTAACCGTAGATTTTGGTGGTGAGCTAGGTATTGATGCTACTGCCTGCCCGTTGAGGCTTCGTTTCACACTTTCTTTGCAACGTGGTTGTAGCTGATAGTTGATAATTTCCCAAGGTCCGCCACACCTTCTCCAGATTTTCAAGTCTCCCACACCGAGGACAGAAAAAAACGTGGATGATAGCCGAGGAAGGTTGTGGCGGCGTTAGTTGGTATCCCTTGCTTTTGTCGATTTATCATGATGGATCGCCCCGGCAGAGTAGATCCACCTCTGCACAAGTGAACACGAGGGATGGAGAGCTGAAGGAAAAAAAGGAACCATGATGGACCAGGACAAATAAGAAACGGTCAGGAAGAGTAAAAGTTATGAAATCTGAAATTGCATTGACGATTCACAGCCCTCGACCGTCAAGCCTCGAGGTGTCCTCTCCAGGACGGGGCATCTGGGAGGGACCCGACAGGCTGGACGTGGACTTCCGGCTTCTCCCTTGGGGTACCCACCACCGGCGGGAGACGAGGTCAAGGCCCTGTCCATTGGGGCATCCATTGGCAGAGATGGATGGAGGCTAGGGCAGCGGGAAGCCAAGGAAAGTCTAGGATAGCTGCACCGGTTTGTTCTCGCCCCCGGCCACCACCACGCCCGGAGACTTGGGGTCCATGTGCTAGAGGGTGGTCAATGACCTCGAGACCCCTGATGATGCGTGCTCGACTCCGGCATCCTGAACCATGAAGGATGGACCTGCGTAGCCAGCATCTGGCAGAGCAGAGGAAGAGTCAAGAGGGCGTGCCGTCCAGCCGTTGCCATTTGTCGTCATTTTACGCGCATGCCATCTTGTGGCCTGGAAGCCTAGGTCGCATGCGTGGGTACTTTCAACCACCAAGCAGAGGAGAGAGATATCAGGATCAAATCAATTTCACGTGTGCGTGGTTTCTGGCGCAAAGTGCGTGCTGCGCTGCGTTTGACTGGGGGATCATATGGAGAAAAAGCAATTGAAGAGATCGTCCCAAAAGCAAGTAACAGAGAGAAAAAATTGCATGCCGACTAAAAATCCACCGGTGATAGGATTCGGTGAAAGGTGATAGGCCGGGAGACAAGAGGCAACGGCGCCCTTCCAACCGATTCCTTCTGATAACCAGGATTCTCTCTCTGCTCTGCTCTAGGATGCTCGTCTGCATGCACGCAGAGACCCAGCATCCATGGGCACCCAATCCATGAAAGTGGAATTGATGGATAGGCGCGCGTGCAATGGCCGCCTTTTCCCCCGCGTCTTGACCGGCAACACACTTGACGACCTGCCAGAAACTGTCCTTCGGGAGCTCTAGGGAGCTTATCAAGAGTCACAGAAAAAGAGGCGGAGGACGATCCCAGAGCAACGATGGACGAACCAGGTACACACAACGGCGCTTGAGTCATTCCAGAACCTCGCCCACTGAACGCCTTGTTTCCGAGACCACCCACAGCAGAGGAACCCCCCTGTCGACACCCACAGAAGGGCCACTGCGGGGCCTACGCACACAAGCCGCCGCCTCCGCCGCCGCAGCCAACGCCCGTCGCCCTAACTCCGCGCCCCGAAAAGGCCGCGCAGCCATCATCGATGACCCTGCCGGGGCTGGCAGAGGTGAAGAAAAAAACTGCCCGGCCGGCCTCGTAGCGGTCTAGCCCACTGCGGAGGGAGCTCACCTTGGGTGGTGGCCACCGCGAGTCGTCCACTGCGAGCTCTCGGCTGTAGGGCGGGATTGAAGAAACTTCCCCACACTCGGCGACCTCCCTCCTTCCTCCTGACGCATCCATTTTGTCGCAGCCTCGATCGCAGCTGCCATTTACTGCCGTCGAGCTGGTCGGTACGTAGCTTTCGCCGTATCCACACCGCACCCTCAGGCAAAGGAAAAAAAAGGCAGCCGCCCCCGTCCCCGAGGCCCGGGTCCATGCCGAATCCCACATCCTCGTCCTCCACCAGGTCGAACAATCCCAGACGAACGAACACTTTTTTCTTCGATCTATCTCCAGCCATTTCTTGAATTCTTTCCCTTCACACTTTTTCTCCTTTCTCCCCCCCCTCTACAATTCCTTCCCTATTCTGGCCTGCGCGTTTGTTTGACGGCTTCGGAGCTGTCAAATGAACCTGCAATCGTTATCATTTCTTCCTTTTAATGTAAGTGGCAGACAGATTTTCTTGTGCATTCTCACTTCTCCGCTGGTCCACCACACCAATCCCTCTCCGCGCGCCCACCGAGATCTCATGGCCCGACCACGATCTCATAATCGTTCGACGTGATTCCGGCTTTTGCCCTTCCTCAGGCACAACACTCAATCGCCTTTCACTATACTCGAGACGCACCCTCATTGCTTTTCCCCTCTGGTTCCTGTTGCTGATGTTGAGGCTCCGCAGTCCTTTCCCCCACCAGGTGTCTTCTAAATGCCCACCATATACTCCTCCCTTTACTCGAATTTCGTCCGTCAAGGATCAACATTCGCCAAGTCGATCACCACACACGGCTACGCTCAATCCGTAGTCGCCGCTACCCACCCTCACGTCCTCAATTCGCAGAACCGACCCGTCTTTGTTCGACGAAAGACCAACCGCCTCGGCCGCTTCTCTAACCTCCAGCTTCACTCCGCCTTCCACACTGAGCGAACAGCAACCTCGGGCCTCCCCGCCGTTGAGCACCGCCCCGGAAACCATGGAGGTTTAGACGCCTACTTCGAGGCCTTGCAGGACCAGCAGGCCAGCGGTGAAGTCGATGCCGAATGGAGCCAATTCGACTTTCCCAAGCGCATCGAGTGGAAGCCCACCGCGGCCTCCATTCTGACCAAGGACAAGGCAACTGCCCAGGATGTTGAACAGGCTTTGATCGACGAGGAGGTGAGGTCCAATCTCTCCTTTGAGGACCAGGCAGCCCTCGCCCACATCGATGCTGCCCTCGAGCGAGAGATCGAGGCCCGAAGTTTCCAGGAGGCGGTTGAGCATGCCGTCGCCACGGGACGACCTGCTTCTGTTCTCGGCTCCAGTTCACGATCCCCTGTGGTTGAGAGATCACCGACTCCGGCGAGTGTCGCTCGCAGTGCTACCCCGCCGGCCGATCCTCAGTCACAGTCTTATGCCGACCATCTCCACAAGCTCGCTCAGGGTGGCCGGTATGTTGAGATCCCAGCCGTCTTCGAGGCCATGCTAGCCACTGGCGTTCAGCCCATTGCTGGTGCCTACAACGCCCTTCTCTTGGCTGCCATTCACATCCCCATCAAGAAGATTGAGATTGTCTCCAAGGCTCTTGATGTCTACGCTGACATGCTGCGGAGGAGGGTGTCGCCAGATGCTGACACTTTCAACATCCTCGTCGGCCTTCTGGCCTCTCGATGCCTCGAGGTGGCTGAGTTGAAGGCTGTCTTGGAGGACAAGCGCGCTCGGTTCGGTGGCATGGATGAGCCTGGCAAGTTCATGCTCGGATCCCACGAGCTTGAGCACGCTATTCTCTGTGAGGACGACCGACTTGATCTTGCCCTCAAGCTGTTCGACACCTCGGTTGACAGCAACGTTGCTGAGTACTCGGCCGAGACTTACCATCAGCTGATCACCGCCTGTGCAAAGGCTGGTCGTGTTGCCGATATGCTCCGTCTTTTCGAGCACATGGAGGCCAATCAGACTATCCCCTTCGCAGCGGTTTTCCCCACCATGATCACTGCGTTTGCCTCGTCTGGCGACCTGATCAGTGCTGTGGAATGCTACAACGAGTACCGCAACCTGGCCATTGCTCACGACGAGGGACGCGACACTCTCCATGACCGACTTGACGCTGAGGTCTACGCGGCGGTCATCAACGCTTATGTGGTGACTGACAAGATCGAAGGTGCTATGAAGTTCTTCAAGAAGATTGTTGACGAGTATGGTGTTCGCGCTGCTGACATTAAGGATGCCTTGGTCACCACCGGCTTTGTCAAGGGTTTCGTTACCCGAGGTATCTACCAGGAGGCCTTCCACTGGGCCCAGGCCGTAGAGGCCGAGTCTCGTTCAAAGGCCATGGGCGAGATTGCCACCATTGCCGCCGACAAGGATGACAAGGCTACCGCTGTCGCCGCCTACACCGGCATTCCCACCCACTCTGACGATCTGGCCACCCCGGCGACCGCTCTTTTGGCCATGAGCGTACGAGAGGGCGATGTCGCCAGTGCAACCAAATACTGGCAGGCTCTCAGCCAACCCGAGATGCAGGCCACTTCTGCCTTCATCGAGCCCACCGCCATGTACGCCGTCGCCCTGATTGGCTCCGGCCAAGTGGCAGAGGGCTTGGCCCAGTCTGAGATGATGTTCCAGCGAATCCGATCATCAGAGTCTGACCCCCAGTCTCATCTTGCTGAGGAGATTGACGAGGGCGCCGAGTTTATCTCACGGTACATGGAAAGCCGAGGTATCACTGATCCTCGCGAAGCTGCTTCCCAGGTTTCGAGCTTCCCCCAGCAGAATGTGACGGCCTCTCCCTACCTGTCGACACCAAGCGTTTCTAGCTTCGAGGATACTTACGACCCTTATGCTCACAACACCGACTTCAAGGGTTCTTCCCTTATCGCCGATGACCTTGAGGGCAACCACGGCCGTAAGGGACCTCGTCTGAGTGACGCTCTGAATCGATTCCGAAACATGCGACGCGCAGGACGACACCCCCGTTACATTACCTACGCTAAGCTGATCTCCGCTGCTGCCCGCGATGGAAAGATTGATCTGTGCCACGACATCCTCGGCATGGCCCGAACCGACATGCCCCTTATGCCCCAGTACGCTGTTGTTCGCTACGGCTGGTCCAGTATCCTCGATGCTATGGTTGGCGCTTGCTTGACCATGGGCAACCGAGGACGGGCCGAGCAGTACCACCAGGAGCTTCTGGAGATGGGCGCTACCCCCTCTGCTAACACTTTCGGCCTCTACATCACCACCCTCAAGGACTCGACCAAGACTTTTGACGAGGCCTCTGAGGCTGTCCGGATCTTCCACCGAGCCAAGGCTGAGGGCGTTGAGCCCAGCTCTTTCCTGTACAATGCTCTGATTGGCAAGCTTGGCAAGGCCCGCCGTATCGACGATTGCCTTTTCTACTTTGCTGAGATGAGGGCACTTGGAATCAAGCCTACTTCGGTCACCTACGGAACAATTGTCAATGCTCTCTGCCGAGTCAGCGATGAGAAGTTTGCTGAAGAGTTGTTTGATGAGATGGAGGCCATGCCCAACTACAAGGCGCGCCCCGCTCCCTACAACAGCATGATGCAGTTCTTCCTCACCACCAAGCGCGACAAGTCCAAGGTTCTGGCTTACTACGAACGGATGAAGGTCAAGGGAATTGCTCCCACCGCCCACACTTACAAGCTTTTGGTTGATACCCATGCCACTCTGGAGCCCGTCGATATGGCTGCGGCCGAGGAGGTGCTTGGCATGATCCGCACCTCTGGCCAGCGTGTCGAACCTGTTCACTACGCCTCTCTCATCCACGCGAGAGGCTGTGTGATGCACGACATGGAGGGTGCCCGCAACATGTTTGACTCGGTTCTCAAAGAGGGTCTGGTTCCCATCAGCGCCAGCTTGTACCAGGCTTTGTTCGAGGCGATGGTTGCCAACCACCAGGTTGCTGCTACTGAGTCCGTTCTTGAGCAGATGCGACGCAAGGGAGTGGCGCTCACCCCTTACATTGCCAACACTCTGATCCATGGCTGGGCCGCTGAGAAGAAGATTGAGAAGGCCCAGAGCATCTATGATGCCGTCGGTCGGGAGAAGCGCGAGCCCAGCACATACGAGGCCATGACTCGGGCTTTCCTGGCTGTCGAGCAGCGGGAGCAAGCCAAGGGCGTGGTGGGCGAGATGCTCACACGCGGCTACCCCAGCGCTGTCGTCAACAAGGTTCTCGAGCTTCTTGGTGGTGGCCAGGAGACTGCTGCTGCTGAGTAAAGCATGTTTTTGTCACATGATGTCAGTGTGAACGGTTGTGGGATAGGGAATTGTTTTCTTTGTTGAATTGGCGCAATCTGCTTGATACCCCGTTGTATTGGTTGGAAGGCGGATGGGTTTTGATTATGGGGGACACTGGATGAAGGTTCAAGAGGCTGGTGGCCCTCGAACCGGTGAACCGGAACGGCGTTTGGGGACACAAAATGGGCTTGATACGGAGCGTTGGCCTCTGAATGAATGGATTTGGGGCCGGACGTTCCCTCATAGAACATCACCACTCCAAGAAAGGGAAAACTACATGTCTGCAGCATGAATGGGACCAAAAGAGCAGGGAACGAGGCAGGTCAAGGAGGAGAGGAAAGGAAAGGAAAGGATACAGGAGGCCACCTAGGAAGAAATGGTCAAGGGAAAGCAGAGCAAAGGGTCATGCTGCTTGTACCACCAATAGCTATTACATATCTACCTGTGAAGGGAAGAATTGACAAAGATCAACAAGTCAAGTCGTTTGCAAAGTGACGAGTGATGGTGATGAGTGATGACGGGAGATGATCAGGTATGCAAGTTGAGGGGTGATGATGGGTCTCTGCATGCAGGGACAATGACGTGAGGCTGGCATCATGGTCGAGCAATGGGCATTGTGGATGGTGAATTGAAGCCTCGTTGGAGTGTAATCTGATTGGGTCATGGTTGTGCCTTGGAATAGAAGCAAATGTTTAGATTATGGTCTGTCGGTGCTGAGATGACAGTGTGGGTCATGGTGTGGAAACCTCTCACATGCACTGTACGAGTAGGAAGGAAGCTGATGAGGATGGGATGCCGATGCCCCGCCAGGCGTCTACGATTCTTCCCGGACTACAAGCTTAAAGAGCTCACAACTCGTGGAGCAATTGTGAGCGTCGGCCCCAGTTGAGCCTCTCACCTTTCCTCTACCTCTCTCCATCGACTGTATATATATATATATATATACCTATACATACGTTAGTACCTGCCGCCCAGCATGTCCACCCGCAACCCCACCGTCGCCGTGTCCGCACCGGGCAAGGTCTTCCTGGCGGGCGGATATCTCGTGCTCGACCAGCAGTACACGGCCTTCGTGTTTGGGCTAGACGCGCGCATCAACATCGTCGCCGGCGAGATTCACACGACGCCCGGGGTGCAGCTGACCGAGATCGTCGTCGACAGCCCGCAGTTCCTCGAGGCGCAGTGGAGGTACGGATACCACCTGGCCGAGGAGGGCGGCGGCATCAAGGTGACCCAATTGCAGGTGTAAGTGAGATTCCATGTCGAGTCGGTTGCCAGGAGGTGAGGGCCTGGAGTTGCTCACTTCTTGCACAGCGGAACCAAGATCAACCCCAATCCCTTTGTCGAGACAACCCTCAGCTACGCCCTCACCTACATTGACCGCGTCGCCGGCCAGCGGCCCACCCACAGCATGACCTCTGCCCGGCTCATCATCCTCGCGGACAACGACTACTACTCCCACTCTGAGGTCTCGGGCTCCAAGGGGGGCCGCTTCGCCAGGTTCCCCGTGACGCTGGGGGAGGCCAACAAGACGGGCCTGGGCTCGTCGGCCGCCCTCGTCACCTCGCTGACGGCTTCCCTCCTGGTGCACTACCTGCCCCGGGACCTCTTCGACATGGACTCGGACCAGGACAGGCGGAAGCTGCACAACCTGGCGCAGGCGGCTCACTGCGCCGCGCAGGGCAAGGTCGGGTCCGGCTTTGACGTGGCGACGGCCGTCTACGGGTCCTGCCGGTACAGGCGCTTCTCGCCGGCGACGCTGAGCAAGGTCCCCGAACCGGGAGCCGCGGGGTTCGCCGAGGCGCTGGTGAAGCTGGTCGACGGGGCCCCCGAGTGGGATGTTGAGATCCTCAAGGACGCCGTCGTGATGCCCAAGGGCGTGGTGTTGCGCATGTGCGACGTCGACTGCGGCAGCCAGACGGTGGGCATGGTCAAGAAGGTGATGGCGTGGAGGGCGGAGAACCCGGAGGAGTCCAAGGAGCTCTGGGATGAGCTCCAGCGGCGGAACGAGCAGTTCATCGCCGCCCTCAACGTGGGCGACGTCGCGCAGCTGCCGGGCAGGATCGCGGCGGTGAGGGAGCTGATCAGGAAGATGGGCAGCGCGAGCGGGGTTCCCATCGAGCCCGGCAGCCAGACGGAGCTTATCGACGGGCTGGGCACGGTCGAGGGCGTCTACGGTGGCGTGGTGCCTGGTGCGGGCGGGTTCGACGCCGTCGCGCTGCTCATGAAGGATGACGATGAGACCAAGCAGCGGGTCGAGGAGTTTCTGAAGCGGTGGGCGCAGGACAAGGGCACCAAGGTCAAGCTACTCGCGGTCAAGGGCGAGATGCAAGGTGTCCGGTCCGAGAGCCTCGACGTGTACGCGGGCTGGGTCAGAGGCTGACGTGGAGGAGCCATGTTGGTCTGACTGAAGAGAAGATCAAGTCTCAGAAGCCGAAATGAAACAATATTCTCATCATGAGTGGGTAAATCAGAAATTACATTATACTCCAGGTATGATGGACGAGTACACCAACATTTTCGCCTATTTCCTTTCCTTTCCTTGCCTTGCCTTGCCTTGTCTTCCTTTTGAGATGCGAAACCCAAGCATCCATACCCATTCTATATCGTACAAGGGGATCCATGCCACCTATACCTGTCAAATACGTGTTCCCAAACCAACAGCAACAACAACAACAAAGACGCCGCCCCATTCTTTAAAAAGCAACAAACAACAGCAGTAACAATGACACACACTCTAGCAGTCTCACTGCAGGCTCTCGGTCGACGAGACAGAGTTGGATGTGAGGACCGACTTGATGGGAGGCCGCACGGGGTGGGAATAGAGGCTCGACGTCGAGACGGGCGAGCGAGGGGCTCGAGGCGTGCAAGGGTCTGCGATGCCGATGCGGCTGGCGGCCTCTTTTTCGCGGAACATGACGAGTCTGGATGTGAATGTTAGAGGTGAACTTGTAGTATCGTGGATTATGTGTAGGTATGCTTACTGCTCCTCGGAGAGGCCTGGGAGGTGGACGGGGTTCTTTTCAAAGTTGAACGGCGCAGACTTAACAAGGACAGTCAGTGACACACATCTCTTGATGTTGTGACAGTAGAGAGACTCACAATCTGCATCCCCCTCTTGTCCCTTCGCCGTCGAACAATAGCATGGACGCGAGAGCACAGCGTCTGAAGATCGTCCGAGACGTGCATCTTGGCTTTAATAGTTCGGAGGCGTTGAAAGGGTAATAGCTGAAAGCACCGGGGATCTCTATCCGGGGAAGCGGCGAGCACTGCAGATCCCATCAAGGTCTGATGTGTCGAGTATTCCAGAAGGTCGAAGTGAAGGATATTTCTTTGCTTTTATACAAAGATGTCATCTACCAGTCCGGCGGTAGATTGGAGAACAGCTTTGATCGATGGAGAAAGAGGTTGGATGTTCTAGATCCGTCTCGAAAAGAAGCAAAAAAGGTCGAAAACGTGTGAATACGTGTTTGACGCACCAAGACCAGCTGAAGGAAGAAGAGTAGAAGTAGAAGAGAGAAGAGGAAGAAGAAGCAAAGTTTTAAATTTGACAGCAAGGCGGGACAGATGAGGTATAACAGCTTCTAGACTCGATTCTAGAGAACAAAACAAAGGAAAGAGTCAAACCGAGGAGAAACCCGGCGCGCGGCTCGAGGGGGTTGGCGGGTATTTGATAGACAAAGAAAGAGTCGAGTGTGTGAGTGTGTTAAAAGAGAGTCAGACACGGGAAGAGAGAGTGAGTGTGTGTGTGTGGGAAGAAATGAGCGACAGGAATTCTTTTTTTTTCTATACGAGAGAGAATAAATAAAACAAAAAACACCCTCTCCTTCTTCTGGAGCGCAAATGCCAACTCATATAAAACAGATGGATCGCCTCACAGAGATTGGCCAAGATGAAGAAAAAAGGCTGCAGCATCCAAAACGCCGGGAGCAGGGGAGGGGGAGGAAAGCAAGAAATCTTCTGGAATGAATCCGAGGCACTGGAATTCCAGCGCCTCAAAGGGTATTTCACCCCCTGGAGGGAGGCTGTCAAATCCCCTTTTTTAGTATTGCGAGTCCGTCCGCCTTGTCTCAGCTGAAAGGGCGAGTGAGACAGGACATGACAGGTCCACGGTGCATGCACTGCACTGCACGGTTGCGGGACGTGACCGTGAACAAAGTCGCTGCGCTTACGAGAGAGAGCTGGAGCCGTCATCCGTGGCAGGGAGACCGCTGCAGCAAGAGTGGAATAGCTTCGGTCGGTGCCTGAGCGAGCCATGGATCCATCCATTGTCTTGGACATACCTGCGGACAGGTGGCAGGGCCAAGGAGTCTATGTGTCTGTGTGTCACAGAAGGAGGCGGTCCATCGCCAATCGCGAAGCTATAGCCAAGATCTACGCCTGTCAGAGGTGAATGATGCGACCTTTCGATCGATCTCTTGTGTCGTGATAGTTTAACTACCGCGTGAAAGAATACCCATCATGTCGTCACTCCGCCGCCTCCACACCTACACCCACCGTATCACTCCGTGACGGCATGTCGCAGATGCTCGACACACCAACATGCCGAATGCGGCAATGATATCCTCAAGAGCTTGAGAAAGATAACTCCTCGTTGAAAACGTCTCACACAGCTTCGCTCTCTGGCGAGACGCGTCTCAGAGACAGTCGCCAAGACATATCATGTGCATTCTGCTCGACCCTCACAGAAACCGAACCGAATTGGTGAACCGTGATCCATCCAGTCTCATGTCGTTTGTTCTAATCATCTCTCATATTCTCCATTTGCCTGCTTGCTTGCTTGCAGTTGACACGTCCTCTGATTCACCCCCAAGGCCGCGTCCGTCCGTCCGTCTCATTCATCCGAGTCACATGTCTAACCGCCCCCTTCCCTTCCGTTGCCGTCCCTGAACAAAGAACGGGGTCTCTATTTGGGATAGTCCTTGAGGTGGTAGCTCTTGAGCTTCACGAACTGGTCGAATCCGAACTGGCTAAGCGTCTGTCCCTTGCCCGAGTTCTTCCATCCCGTCCACGCTAGGTCCTATTGTCAATCAGTAAATGAAGCAATCAATACCGTCCCACATATGCTCCCTGAGCCAGGGAGAAGAAAACGTACCGGGCTCGGGTAATCGCAACGGTTGACAAAGACGGTACCCGCCTCCACCTGCTCGGCAAGTTCGTATCCTTTGTCTGTATCCTTGGTCCAGATGCTAGCCGTCAGTCCAAACTCGCTGTCATTCATGAACTTGACGGCCTCTTCGTCATCCTTGACCTTCATAACGGGAACTGCAACGTCGTTAGTACAGGGTACGTCAAGTTGGACCACAAGAATTTACTAATTGGGGCAAACGACTCCTCCGTCATGACCCGCATGCTGTGGTTGACGCCCGTGAGCAGGGTGGGTTTCACAAAGTTACCCTTGGAGGGCGGGTTGCTAAAGGTGTCGTTCTCGGGAGTCGCATCCTTGGCACCGTTGGCGATGGCGTCCTTGATGTGGTCCTCGGCTGTCTGCTTCGATCGCTTCGAGACGACGGGGCCGATCTGGGTTTCCTTGGAGAAGGGGTCACCCAGCTTATAGCTCTTGAGCACCTTCTGCACCGCCTCGACGAATTCATTGTGGATCTTCTCGTCCACGTACACACGCTCAAGAGAGCAGCAGCTTTGTCCCGAGTTGAAGATGGCGCCGTCAACAATCTCGGCGGCAGCCCAGTCAATATCAACATCCGATCGGACATAGGCCGGGTCCTTGCCGCCCAGCTCCAGCCCGACACCCACAATTCGGTCAGATGCCGCCTTCTGCACTGCGAGTCCTCCCGCAACGGAGCCAGTGAAGCACACCAGGGAAATCTTGGGGTCCCTCACGATGGCCTCCATAAGGCTGGGGGATCCAGAGTGGAAGTACTGGCAGACACCCTCGGGGAGGCCCGAGTCCTTCAGGATCTCCGAGACACGCTCCACGATGGTAGGTGTCTGAGGTGAGGGCTTCAGGATCACACTGCAGCCCGCGAGCAGAGCAGGGACCAACGAGTTGACCAAAATGAGGTAAGGATACTAAATCGGGTTAACAGGACGATCAACAGGGCGTTGAGGCCAACACGTACATTCCAAGCAAAGATGACGAGCACAGGACCAACAGGAACCTTTCTGATGAAACGCTTGAAGCCCTTCTCGGCCTCACCGTCAGTATCCTTCAGAGCGTCTTCGCTGATCTTGAGGAGATACTCGCCACGCTTGACGGCTGTGGCGACCTCTCCAGCCGTGTACGAGATGGGACGTCCCATCTGCACAGTCAGCTCCTCGCCGAGATCATCCTTCTTCGCCAGCAGGCCATCCAGAAACTTGCGGACGATCTGCTGTCGCTCCTTCAGCGTCGTCTTGCTGAAGCTCTGAAAGGCCTCAGTGGCGACCTTGGGGAGGGACTCGAGGTCGGCCGCAGAGGCGCCATTCCGGGTGAGGATGGCCTCGTTGGTGTTGGGGGAGATTGTGGTGATGACTTCGACAGACATGGCAAGGGTTTGATTGAGTAACTGAGAGAAGGAGAGGGTTCAAGGTTGAAGCCTTGGGTTGAAGAGTGGAGTATTTGAGTTGGAGATGGAGATGGCAAACGAGATACCTCACTCACTCATGACCGACGGCGGCAGGCGGCTCGCGGCTCGCGGTCCATCCATTCATTGATTGCTCCTGCCCCACGTACGTAACCCAAACCCGACGTCGGCCGCAGGTCATTCATCACTCGAACCCCGCTATCTATCACAGCGCTCATGATAAGGCGAGAGAGAGGAGGGAAGTGGCTGCCCGCGGTACGCCTTCCATAAAAAGAAAGTACAGTAGATTCCGATCGGTACTGGGGTCAAATGCCGAGGAGGGTCAGGGATTGGAGTGTCCGTACAGTACCTAAACAAGCCTGCGCTGGCTTAGATCTACCTACCTATCTAAAGCTAACTATTCGTTCGCCCAAGCTAGCAACTTGCAATTCTTGTTCAACATGAGAAATACCTAGGTATTCGTAGAGTACTCTTTAAAGGCAAAATCCAATTCCTCTTCATCAGAGCGAATATCAACTTCATCTCCTCGAGCTTCCCCTCACTCAATTGGTGACGTCGTTCCGAGACCCCTCCAAGTCACATGACCTTTCATCTCAATGGCTGAGCTTATCTTATCAGCCACTTTTTTTTCCAGATCCCCAGCCTCAGGGTCTGATGCTCTGCAGTTCGCGACAACCCAGTTGTCTGTCAATTCAACATGGCGCCCGAAAAGAAAAACGACTTTCTCGACACTGCGGATAGCGACGAGGAGAATGATGTCGGTTACAACTCTGAAGATGACGTGATAAAAGGCGGCCACACCGCCAAGCGACGGAAACTCGACTCTGACGACGAGGACGATCTTGGCAGCGACATTGATCGCGATGCCAGCGACGATGATGACGGCGATGCGGCCGGGGAAGACGCGAACGAGGACGAGGATGAAGAACCCAAGGACGGACCCAAAAAGTCAAACCGCAAATCAAAAGACGCCCTATCGACAGAACTGCCCGACATCACAAAACCCCTAACAAAGAAGAACCTCGTCGCCTCTGAGGCCGCCATCAAAAAGTCAGGCGTCGTCTATCTCTCCCGAATCCCCCCCTTCATGAAGCCCGCCAAGCTGCGCTCCCTCCTCGAGCCCTACGGCACCATCAACCGCATCTTCCTCGCCCCCGAGGACCCTGCCTCACACGCCCGCCGCGTCCGCGCCGGCGGCAACAAGAAGCGCTCCTTCACCGAGGGGTGGGTAGAGTTCGTCCGCAAGAAGGAGGCCAAGGCCGTCTGCGAGCTCCTCAACGCGCGCACCATCGGCGGCAAGAAGGGCAGCTACTACCGCGACGACCTGTGGAACCTGCTGTACCTCAAGGGCTTCAAGTGGCACAACCTGACGGAGCAGATCGCCACTGAGAACGCCGAGCGCACCAGCCGCATGATGGCCGAGATCAGCAAGACGACCCGCGAGAACAAGGAGTTTGTCAGGAACGTTGAGAAGGGCAAGATGCTCGACGGCATGGACGCCAAGGCAAAGGCCAAGAAGAGGAAGGCCGGCATCGAGGAGCAGGGCCAGGATGAGGTTCGACAAGTCAAGAGGTCGACGTTCAAGCAGGTTCAGCTGGCCAATAAGAGGACGGATTTGGAGGAGCAGCCAGCAGAGGTGACGAGAGTATTAAGCAAGATTTTTTAATAATCAGCCAGTTGTTTTTATACTTTTCTACATGGGGGTTCATCACGGGTTATTGACTCAGGACATATGAAAATAGCATGGCATACATGGGTTTGGACATCATCAACTGGAATTATACATCGAGTTGAGCGAGTTCAATAATAGGTGGCTGCCAGGTTGACTTCTCCTACCCCAGAGGCCTGACAGCTTCTGTTTCAAAGTATCACAGACATGGAAGTCAACACACACCATGTATCATCCCCATCACCCATTCCCAGTATATCTATTATACTAGGCATATACGGCACTTGCCAATAACAAGTTTGCAGACCGGCAAGTCCAATGCCCCAGACTGAACCACAGCCAAAGAAAATGACCCCACTTTCCTAAAAAAGAATTGTCGAAAATCGCCCCCGACAAGGAGGGGCAACAATTTTTTTAGGAAAAAAATCATGGCCGATAAGCTCCCGCAGCGCTTATCAACCAATTTTCCCACTCTTTCCTGAGAGTCACGAACTCGTCCATCAACCACAAAACAAATCAAGTCATTCACATCCTCAAAGACATCGTTTCGCCCAAGATGTCGATGGATATTGATGACGAGCCCGTGTCCATCGCCCCTGTCTCTCAGCAGCAGGGCGCTGCGACGTGAGTGTGCCCTCTCTGATCCCATTCCCATCCCCATCACCCCGCACCCGCACACATGCGAGAGAGCGCAAAGAGAGACAAAGAGACTGACCGGAGCACAGCATCCTCTGCTGCAACTGCGGCGCCCCCATCGATGGAACGACCTCCGCCGGCGCCCTCTGCTACGACTGCATCAAGCTCACCATCGACATTTCCCAGGGCGTCCAGCGCGAGGCCACCCTCAACCTCTGCCGAGACTGCGACCGATGGCTCATGCCCCCCACCAGCTGGATCGTGGCCACCCTCGAGTCCCGCGAGCTGCTGGCCCTGTGCCTCAAGAAGCTGCGCGGTCTGAACAAGGTCCGCATCGTCGACGCGAGCTTTGTCTGGACCGAGCCGCACTCGCGCCGCATCAAGGTCAAGCTCACCATCCAGGACTCCGTCCAGGATGGCATGCTCCTCCAGCAGAGCTTCGAGATCCTCTACGTCGTGGCCCACCAGCAGTGCCCCGAGTGCGCCAAGTCGTACACGGCCAACGTCTGGCGGGCCGCCGTCCAGATCCGCCAAAAGGTCCTCCACAAGCGAACCTTCTTGTTCCTCGAGCAGTTGATCATGAAGCACGGCGCCCACCGGGACACTCTCAACATCAAGGAGGCCAAGGACGGCATCGACTTTTTCTTCTCCCAAAAGAACCAGGCTGAGAAGTTTATTGATTTCCTCAACTCTGTTGTCCCCGTAAAGGTCAAGGCGTCCTCGGAGCTCATCTCTCACGATGTCCACACCTCCAAGAGGTCCTTCAAGTTCACATACTCGGCCGAGTTGGTGCCGATATGCAAAGATGACCTAGTCGCCATACCCATCAAGATGGCCAAGCAGAATGCCAACGTCTCCCCTCTCCTCCTCTGCCACAAGATCGGCACTTCGGTCTACCTCTTGGACACCCAGACCCTTCAGACCTGCGACATCAGCTCGCCAATCTACTGGCGTGCTCCTTTCCTGTCTCTCGCCGACACACACGAGCTCGTCGAGTTCATCATCATGGATATCGAGCCAACCACGACTCAGAAGGGCAAGTGGACGCTCGCCGAGGCTACAGTTGCCCGATCCACTGATCTTGGTCACAACGACCGGACCTACTTCACAAGGACACATCTGGGTCGACTCCTCCAGCCCGGTGACTCGGCCATGGGCTACCTCCTGTCCGGCACCGTCTTCAACAACTCAGAATACGAGGCGATTGAGGCCTCCAACACGTACGGGTCAACAATTCCCGACGTGGTGCTGGTCAAGAAGCACTACCCCCGCCGCCGGAAGAACCGCAAGAGAAACTGGAAGCTCAGACGCATGAACAAGGAGGAGGGCGACCTTCTTCCCAAGAAGGCCGACCAGGACCGCATGGAGCAAGAGTACGAGCAGTTCTTGCGGGATGTGGAGGAAGACGAGGAGCTCCGTGCCACGCTCGCCTTGTACAAGGCTCAAAAGAAGGCTGAGGAGGAGATGAGCATAGCAGAGACGGAGGAAGATGACGAGGCACCGCATGTTGATATGGATGAATTGCTGGACGGCCTTGATGAGCTTACGGTTGAGGATCGGAAAATGCAAGGTTAGGACTCACAATGAAAAGAACTGATTTGACTTTCATCGCGTGCGTTGGCGTTTGATGGATTGTGGTGACGATATTAACCCCGATGCTCATACAAAAGAGGGAATGTCGTCAAGAGAAGATTTCTTCTTGGCGGGTGTTCGCTGTTCCACCCTGCGGACTTGTTCCTTTGACTTCTGCCGCTGAATTCTTCGCTTCTTGATTCCAAAGGGGTCGTCATCGTCGTCGTCGTCATGACTATCTTTATGCTTTGGTGCTTTGCCAATAGGAGATGTCTCGGTCTTGCCAGGTGCTGTAGTTGGCCGCCGTACACTCGAGTTTGTTCTTGGGGTATTAGTGGTAGTTGTGCTCAAGGGTCGAGGAGTGCTGAATGTCGGTCTTGTCGCTGACCGAACCGCGGCTGGAGATGAGGTTTGCGCCGTGCGACTTGATTTCATCATGGGATGCCGAGAGGGCGTGGCCAGGTCCAGATCCTCTCCATCATCTGTCTCCTCGTCATCCGCGACCGGGAGTTGACGCTTCTTAGTCGAGACCGTTTTTGGTGTCGCTCTCATCCTGACTGGACTCAACTTCTGAGAATTAAACCCAGCTGCCGCCCTCGTAGCCGCCACCCCGGCCATCCCGCCCGAAATCCATTTGAGCTCCTTCCTTGGACTCTCCATCAAGCCCTTGAGACTCCTCCCCACGAACGGCGTCTCATCTTTGTCGCCGCGCAGGACCTCGCGCTGTTTTACGACACGCTGCGCGCTTTCGTGACGCCGCCGAGCGAGGAGCGTAGGCATCCCGACGACAGGGCGCTCAATCTCGCGGATGGTGGCTGCGTTTTGCGTCTTGGCCAGGGACTTGAGGCGGTTGTACTCTGCGCGGTGAAGATGCGTGGTGAACTGGTGAGCCATGTTGAGGAACTCGTCCTCGACCATGCGGTAGCGGTCATCATGCTGAGGACCTGGTCTCATGAACCTGGGGGGTTGAGTCAGTCACGGGTGGTTTGTGAGTAAGGGTGAGAGATGAGATGGGATACCTCTCGGGCGGCGGCTCTGGCGGCGGTGAAGTGGATGGACTCCTTACGCCATCTTAAAGACACGTTTTAGCCGTGACATGAAGCCTGGGGAGCGAGTTGCGAGATACCTTCTGCGTCAATGACGCGGTCGCGACGCGGTTTCTTGACGAACGGTCTCGGGGTTGAGGCTGACGGCAGGCTCGGTGAGTGAGCGCGTGGAGTCTCTGGCTTTACGGGCGGTTTCTTATCGGCGCTCGAAGGGGTCGTGGATGTCTTCCACGGCAGGCGTCTGCCCATGATTGCATTACGGGTGGTTGATTGATTGATGCTATCTTGATAGGTAGTGTTTGGTGGTGGGGTTAGGAGTGGTTGGAGCTGTGGTCGCGTAGCGGCTCTAGGCAGCTACACCTCCCCAGGCATTTAGACTAAGGCGTGGGGTGGCACAAAGAGGTGAACAGCATCCATCCCATTGACATGGCTGCTTTCAAGAGACTATTTCTTGATAATATTTTACAATACAGAAAGTTCAGGAGGGGGTTATATCCCCAATAATAATTTCCATCGGAATATTAATTTCCAGGCAAGTCAAGAACTCGACTGATCCACCGTCTGGATGTCGAACATTCAAGGTTGGAGGTAGTAAATGTCTACCCAGGTAGGTACGTAGTTAAAGGTCGAGATTCCTCCTAGTCCAACCTTGTTAATTAAACTCAAGCTACTACTACTCCTCCCAAAGCCGGAAAATGGCCTTCTTGTGTACACGAATTACTACCTTTGGCGATGTCCTGTTAAACTTGAGCGGGAACCCTTACCAACAGTTTGTATCCAAGTACCTGAACAGCCAACCTGTGAACCCAACCATCCAAGCCACCCTCAGGAACTTTGCAACAACTGTTCCGAGGTCATGTAAATCCCCAACTCACACCGAGGACATTCAACAAGAAAAGTGTATTACCGAGGCAAAGCATTCCAGCCTCCCCAAGATCGCCAAGTCATGCCACGGCCTGTCGATTCACCCGCCGATATCAGTCCATCCATCTTGCACACAGCCGTCTCGGTTATCTTTGTTGCCCACCACCTAGACAATGGACGTGTGTCTCCGTGTGCTCTTCACTCCCTCCGGAAGACCAGTGTCCGAGAGATAAGATAACTTCCGACTGGAACAAGGCAGAACAAGACTTCCGCCACGTTGGACAGCTTCCAATCCCGGCGATAACCCCAGATTCGCCACGAGTCGAATGTTTACGCCCTGTCCAACCCCGGCTTATCGAACCAAGGGCAGTTTTTTTTTCATTGTCCGAGGATTTCAACGACACCCTGTGAGACAGTTGAGACACGCAGCTACATGACCGCCAGAAGTTGCCCTCCCTCACCAAACAGCTGGGCTTTCCTTGACTACAACCTCGCCGCGATAGACACACACACACACACACGCAAGGTACACTACCGATTGCGAGACCCTACGTAATGTTGGTAATCTGCACCGTCCCAGTGGCCGCCAAGGAATTTATTCTTGGCCTGTCTGTCTCTTTTGTCTCTTTTGTCTTTTACTATCGACGCACCCCCCGGCATCGGAGGACCTTGCAAAGGCTCATGGAAGTCTCTGGCTGGCCCATGGAATTTTTTCCAAGGTCCTGGTTTGTACTCCCAGGTCCAACAATGCTTGGGTCCAAGACCCGCAGCGGTGGATACGCAATTGTGTGATGGGCTACACGCAGCAAGTCATCCTCACCGGCAAGTTTTTCCTCGTAGAGAAAATACCTTGGATCTCAGAGTTTTACGGAATAACTTCATGACATCGGCGTTTGTCGGGGTCCAACTATGGATCCTATGTTGTAAAGCTGCTTCCTCATGACATAACGAAGAGGTAAGCAGGACTGTTCAAACAGCAAGATGATGCAGATTTGTTCAACATAATCACCTGGTTATCAAACATCCACCCCTCTACCCGGGGGACCCGTCTGGTCGTCCACGGTGAAGCTCCTTATCACCTCCGTCTCCACCGCCAGGAACCTCCGTTCCGCCGGTTTCCCCCGTTCAAGAAGACCGCACCCCCCTCCGGCCATTGGCCGGGTTTTGGGCCCCGTCCCAGTCCAGGTATCAAACGCCCCCGGTCCAAGGTCAGGGCAAGCGAGCGGCTCCCATGCGGGGGAACAAATCGCAGCCATGCGGGGGTGGGCTGAAAAAAAAAAAGAAGAAGTGAAGCGGGAGAAGAAGAACGAAAACCGGACCGCCCTTCTCCGTGTGGAGAAGCGAGCGACCATTCCCTTTCCCCAGACGGGACAGGGGGGCAGGGGGAGTCATCGAGGCCCTCCTACTCCCCTCCCCGGTATATCGGGGTCACTTCACCGACGGCCGTGAACGCGCACGAGGCCGGACATTAGAAAGAAACGGACAAGAGCATCTCTCCCGAGAGTGCGAGATTTCACCGAATGGTGTGGGTGGTGTAATGATAAAACTTGCCCAACAAGGCAGGAACTACCCGCTGCTCAAGGTGAGAGGCGGGCCAATCACAGGTCGGACTCGGGAACCGGAGTCTGCTCGAAGCGGCAGTTTAGAGAAATCCATCGAGGGAAGCTGCGACTCCACCTACCGCACCTACCGCACCTACCTTCCTCCAGGTCAGGTCCCCCAGGTCCGCGCAGGCGTCCCCCCTCCAGGCAGGCCCTCCCTCCAGGTGTTCATGCCTGTCTGCTGGGAAAAGGTGTGGCGTACGCCAAGAATACACCCTTACCACATGTCAACGTGGACAATGAAACAACAGGGTCTCAAGACTTGAGAGCTCAAGCTCAAGTTCGAGCTCAAACGACATCACACGATAGACAACAGAGCAAGACACAAGAAGGCGCAGGAGAAGAGGTTCAGATCAAATCGTCTTGAAATGCATTGGCTTGCGGGTGAGGTATATTAGAGCTATACGCAGAACAGAAAAACCAGGATCGTCCAATGCTTTTTCAGAGACCCCGCCAACAGGTAGGTGCGATAATCGAAAAGCTGTCATCCCAACGCCGAGTCCATTCCAGGGTCTTGTAGTAGTGTGACCATGCCCATGAGTTCATACAAACGATCCCAAAACACATCAAGTTGCTTGCTTACTCTTCCGTCACCACAACGTCGTCCCGTACTACCTTGTCGACAGCCTTGGCAAAGTACTCGACGTTGTTCTCGTTGAGACCAGCCATACTGATGCGGCCGTTCTTGGTCATGTAGACGTGGAACTCTTCCCGGAGCTTGAGTACTTGTGACTCGCTCAGGCCAGTGAAGCTGAACATGCCAATCTGGTCGGTGATGTGGTTCCAGGTGCCGGGGGTCTCGAGCTCCTCGAGCTTGGATCGTAGGGCGTCACGCATGCTGAGGATGCGGCCTGACATGGTGCGCAGGTTCTCCTCCCACTCGGCAAAGAGGTCGGCGTCGTTGAGGACGGTGCTGACGATGCGGGCGCCGTACAGAGGAGGGTTGGAGATCTCGGATCGCTGGAGGATGGCCAGCTGAGAGCCAATGCGGGTGATGGTGGTGGAGGCATCATCGGAAGAGGGAGTGACGGCGTGGAAGCAGCCAGCACGCTCGCCGTAGAGACCAAAGTTCTTGGCGAAACTTTGAGCAACAACGAGCTCAAAGCCCTGCTCGGTGAAGTAGCGAATTGACCAGGCGTCGCGGGCGAGGTCGCCAGAGGCGAAACCTTGGTAGGCGGTGTCGAAGAAGGGGAAGTGCTTCTTCTCCTTCATGATGGCAGCGATCTCGGTCCACTGCTCCTGGGTCGGGTCGACACCAGTGGGGTTGTGGGCGCAGGCATGGAGGACGAAGACGGAGCCCTCGGCGGCGGATTGCAGAGTCTCCTTGAAGCCCTCAAAGTCGAGGCCCTTGGTCTCCTTGTGGAAGTAGGGGTATGTGTCGACGGGGAGGCCGACGTTCTTGAAGATCTGGTGGTGGTTCGCCCAGGTGGGATTTGAGACGTAGATGGTGCGAGGGCCCTGGTAGAACTTGGAGAGGAAGAGAGCGCCCAGATGCACAGCACCGGTGCCCGAGATGGTCTGCAACGACGATGTGCGCTTCTCCTGAAGGGCAGGGGAGTCGGCGCCGAAGACCAGCTCAGCAGCCTTGGAGGTAAAGCTGGCGATACCCGCAATGGGGGCGTACTCGTGGTTCAGTTCGGGGTCGTTTCGGAGGATCTCATCAGCCTGTGACGCATGCGGGGTTAGCCAAGTTCTAGAGCAGTCAAGATTTCGGCAAAAGTCGCGGCGGGGCCGATTGGGGCGATTGGGCGAGCTCTGGCACGGATTTGCGCGAGAGGGCTCCATGAGGCGCATCGTGAAGTGTTGGCCCCATGACCCGAGCAAGGCGCTTGTACGGAAGCCAGAGAGAGCGCGCTGTAAGGAGCTGGAGCTGGCTCTGGCGGATCCGCATCGGAAGCGTCTCCCGAGCAGGGGGGATTGTTTTGGGTGGCAGGGCGTTCGCGGAAGGGCAATGCATGTGCATGCGACAGAGGGGATGGGGCTCATGGGTTTATGCGACAGAGGGATGCAGAGGGCGCCGCGATGGAGCGAAGTGCACAGGAGGAGTTCGTGTGTGTAAGGCATACCTTCTTGACGACGGGCAGCACCCAAGGCTTTGCGTTCTCGTCTCTGTAAGCGCCGATACCCTGAGGAAAAGAGAGGTTAGCAACAGTCGACAACAACAAGAAGAGCGGCAAGATAAGAACAAGAGCAAGATGGGAGGAAACTTACAAGATCGACCTTGCTGGAGCTCTCATCGGCCTTGTAGAGCCTGGCGAGACCGAAGAGAGCATCTTCGGGGGCCTGGGGGACAATGTCGGCAGGGAAGTTGGTAGTGGAAGCCATGATGGGCGATAGATGACGAGCGATATGGTTGAGTCTAGAGATGGAACTCGAGAAAGAAGAGGACGAGGCCGGCGCCGTTTTATCAGTCGAGCTGAGGATGCTACGGCCACCGTGAGTCTGACGGGGCGTGCTCAGCGACGGTGTCATAGTGG
>JABFEX010001210.1:0-29047 GCA_013623515.1 Fusarium illudens | reverse complement strand
CTATCTGTCTGGTCAAGAAACGAGGGACCGTCTTTTGATAGTCTCGGATCCAGAAGGGTTCTCTCGGGGGGGAGGGAGGGGGGTGCATGATCAAGAGCACTTCATCGGTCGCAGAGTGGCGAGTAGCGAACAAGTTCGTGCCTGCGCAAGACCCAAGCGCCGGTATTGCGAGAGACGAAACCAATGCCAAAGCCGGCAATGCAAGCAAGGTAGACCCCTCAAGGCCTCCCCCCCTCGTCGTCGTTGTTGTTGTTGTTTGATGAATCATAGAGTCGCATCCCAACAACAGAAATATCCGGAGTCTTGCTATTGACCCGGATGTTTTTTGCCTTCTGGAGGGGAAAGAAATGGTTGGTTGACTGACAGGTTTGACAGCTCTCCACGCTGACGCCAGACCTCCCCCTCCAGGTCAGGGGGAGGGGAAAAGTCGATCCTGCTTAGTTGCATTAGCGCATTCGCTTGAACACCTTGCTAACCCTCCTGGATGCATAGACCCGGTAGACAGATACCTCAAACGGTCGTTCAGCATGCCCATCTCCGCCGAGGCCATCCTATTTCCTAAACCGTCCTCTTGCAGACCTTCCACACCCTTCATCCATGATACTGCCCCCCCAGGCGGGTTTTCTGGCCTTGTGCTCATCTGCCCACATCGGGTCAGTTCGATTCAAAAAGAAGAAAGGCCCGATGTCCGTTGTTCCCAAACGAGGACCCTACGCTGCTGCCCACTTCAGCCGACAGTTGCTTTTCGACCCACGGAGTATTTCTCTCGTCGACGGAAGATGCCTGATGCCTGATACCACTCTCGCCAAGCACGGGGTCATGATCATGGGAGGATACGTCCTGCGTATATCTTCACGCCCCTGGGGGAAGGGTCCTCCTGCTAAAGACCCTGATGTTTGTTTATCCGCGCGCGCCTGATTCCTCTCGCACATCGGCCATCGCCTCCGGACAAATCTCGCTCGACTTGGGCAGTCCACGACAAGGACAGCCCGGATGAAACATGACGAGCCTGACATTGTCCGACGTCTACGCCAGACTGCACTGCATGAGAGTCTTCTCCACGATTTGTCCACCCCTGACAGTTCCAGAATGTCCCCCCCTGGCATTGCCATGCTTGCACCCGCACAAGCCCGCGAGCATGTGACCTACTCCGGATGGCGTCTCTCTAACAGCCTCCCTGTGTTTTACGTTTATTGGCTCTCTCATTTCAAATCAGGGTCTCTGCAAACACGGGCTAACGCGTGACGGACCAACAGCTTGTGCAAAATGTCTCGGATGATGAACTCACGGTCAAGACATACGGAGCCCCCAGTTCAGGACGCCCCCTCGAGCCAACACGAGAGGGAAAACGGAGGTACTCGGGATGCAAGGCCTCGAACCAACACCTTGGCCAACACGCGAGGTGCAGTCGGCCGGACAAGTGCAAGTGCATGCGTGCGTGCGCGCAACCTCCTCTCCAGGATCGAGATCCCGTGCCCTTGCCGCAATGTGTGTTGTGTTGTTTGCTTCTCTTTTGTTACCGACAGGCTGGACGGTGCTGCCATTGGCCTCGGCGACTTTTTTTCCCTTTTTTGTTGGCCTGCTGTTGGTCATGGGCAAGGCAAGCCAAGTTTCTATGTACGGTTTGCTTGCATGCCGAGACACGATTGGTTTGTTGGCTTGACGCTGTTGGCTGCATCGTCCAATCCCACTCAAGATCACCTTTCCCCATGCCCCTCCGAGGTTCCTTCCATTAAGCCAGGGCGTGAATATGGCCTGCGTCTTGCAGTAGTGAAGTGGTGTTGCAGAGGCGAGAGCGGATGAAAGATGGAAGAAGTTTGGTCCCTCGTTGGAAGGACTTTGCACTTATTCCCATGTCAAGCCTCTTCTTCCTCTCACCCTCCCCTACGCCACCTTATCTTGCCGAGGGTGTTGGTCCCAACTTGATCTGCCGGGGCTATCACATCTCGAAAAGCCACGATCCGGCTTTCACTGCGGATATGGACTGACATTCTCCGCGGGGGCGCTAGGGGGGTGATCGCTGCATAAGGCGCATGATGAGCGCGCCCAGCCGCCAACGGCTTTCGATTCACAGAACGAGAAACGGGCTGGCTGAGGTTTGACGCAATTCGATCTTCATGGCAACCACTTGACGGCCCCGGTCAGCCTCTGATTGGGCGCTCAACCGGGTCATCCCCCCTACAATGTGCCTCCCGCATTATCAGCACCAACCAAGATTCCGAGTATTCGGATCTGAGGTTGCATCGTTGGCTGGTTCACGGTGATTCACGCATGCGCGTCGCATCACCATGTTTCTCTTGGCCGCGCGAGGCGGAAGCTGAAAATTTTGTCATTGGACCTCGAGAGGCTTGACGTAGTTGCGGGCAAACAGTCTAATTCCAGCAAGCAGAGCGTTATCGCGTCTTGTGATATGGGACTCTCAAGTTTGGCAAATGCAATCAGATGTGTCATTTCTTGCTTTTTTGTCTATCTAGGCTGTTTCTCCTGTTTGTGCGACATGCAACCAACACGCCCGCAGCTTGCAAGAGTCACAATAGCTAGCGCGTCTGTCGCGGCGTACTTCCTTCCTCTACTGCTGCTTCTTCTCTACCTCGGCCAACGTCTCTCCGGCCACCACGGTTCCGTCAGGCAGGATCTTCTCAGTCGATCGAACATAAGCCAGCAGGAAGGGGTACAGTAGATCACAGACCACTGCAGTACCGATAAAGAACAGGCCTAGAGGATGGAAGACGAAGCCATGCGCCTCTGGCCAGTGCCACCAGAGCAGGATGCAGCTGATGGGGAGGCCAACGACTGTGCCAACGAAACGGCAAAACCTGGAAGTGACACAAAGATTAGCGCCGCTGCAGGATCAAAGATTGCTGAGGCGTTTCTTTTTCTTCTCGTCCTCATGACGAGGCGAGCAAGTCTTTTTTTGCTTGTCCTTGGCTCTCACTCTCACCTGACACGTAATTTGCAGTAGAGTACCGTACTGTCGGGTCCGGAGAGAGCGAGGCAAGCAACAAACACAGACAAGCAAGAAGCGTGAGACAAGAGAAGAGAGAAGAGATCAAGACACGCCCCCCTCTGTGTTCAAAAAGAAGAAAAAGAGAAATACTGATAAGTGCATGTGTCTGAAACTCACCAGATTGCATAGCTCTGACCGCCAGAGTGCCCTCGCTGGAGGAGCATGGCGAGAGCACCGACGCTGAATATCATCTGCGCCACGCCGGCAGACCAAAACGACAACTCGGTCGTGTCGCGGGCCTCGAGACCCTTCCACGTCTTGCCCCATTTGATGCCGTACCCTCGGTGGGGCTCCTTGAGCCACCACCACACAAACAACCCATTACCGACCAGCCCGGCAGCAAAGACTCCAGCCAGCAGCACCGGCACATTGCGCGCGACGAGCGGACTCGTGGCAAACGACCGCGGCGCCGTCTTGAGCGTGGCGTAGACGACGGGGATGTCAAACAGGAGCCAGAGCGTGAAGCCAAAGAACTCGATGGGTGCCTCGCAGACGCCGAACGCGTAGACGACCTCCCATGCGAGGTTCAGACCCAGGGCGACGAGGGGCGCGGGGGTGTGGCCCGTCGCGAGGGAGCGGCGGACCATGAGGATGTAGGCGAGGAGCCAGAAGGCTACGCCTGTTGATATGCAGGCCGTTGAGGCTGGGACGATCCATGCTGGGGCTGAGGGAGGGGGTATGTCTGAGGAGCCCATGTTTGGTGATGTTGAGGTGATTCTGTCGTGGTGGTGAGGGATTGTCACGTTGCTTTCTGAGCTGGCTTGTCTCGCTGCGTCCCCTCTTGGTCGACCAATCCCCACGCGTTGATGCTTTTATCTCGTCGTTCTCAATACCGTGACGTTGTTTGGCTTGGTTGAGTTCTGTTGATGAATATTACCGACGTGGATTGATTGATTGACCATTGTGCGCGTCGGGATGGATCGGATGCAGGCACGTAAGGCTGATGCATGGATGCTTGCTGACTACCCTAAACCGCGACGCAATCCTGTGATTGCGAGCAAGGAATGTTCTCAAGAAGCCATTATTTGTCTTATACATTATTCATTGATGTATTGGTTTTCTTATAGTTGTAGCAAAAGTTTACTAGACACGCTGTGTTAGTTTCATTACCAAGTTCCTTCTTTCTAACCCTTAGCATAGGACGACATGATCTTAGATACATCTACCGATCATCACCAAAGAGCAATATGAAAGGGGAAGATGTCATGTAAAAGAAGGTGAATATTTACATAGAGCCAAAGACTGCTATTTACTAGTCTTTTATGACTACCTAGTAAGGAGGGGGAGACCCCGATAGCCGGAAAGAATGCGACTGTTCCTGTGACTTAACATTGTGGTTCGAGGGACAGCTGCCTACAACATCTTTGAGACCGGCAGATTCGTATGAACGAACTAGAGTGATCCGGCGACCGGTGCCTTAAGACACTTATATTCCTTTGAGTTATCTGTATTCCTGAGGATTTGCAGCAAGTACATCATTGGCACCTCTCCGGCCGGCACACATGGCAAGCATAGTTGGTGATTGGATCGATGCTCGGCATTTATATTAACGTTCTCGTTATTTCTACATCAGCGACACTAATTTATAGGTGGCAAGAGCCATGGTATTCCGAAATACAACGAGTTCCCAAGATCATCGCGAGTTCAGGTCTCGATGGCTTGCCGTCGTTGCACTGCTCTGTCCTTCCAACACTTGGCCCAATAGAACGATACCGAGGCCAACCATTTATCCCCTTAGCTACATGAATAACCACCAGCTGGGTTCTCCCAAGAAAATCCTTTCTTGACATTGTTATGTCCTCAGTCTTTGGACGGTGGTCGTACTGGGAGACGAGGAAACCTTGTCCACCCCATAGTTGAGCAATGCAAACACCAGTTTGGACACTCCCATGGTCCAACATGACATTATAAATATCCTCAAAGCAGACGAGCATTGGTACATGGCATATGAAGACCTGGATGGCTCGGATGGTGCCGACCTCCCATAATTGAGTCCAATCGCACCCTATGGTGCCATCTCAACCAAGAGCCTGGCCATGCGTTCTATGGTTTAGTCGAGAAAATGGTTCGCAATAAGAGTTGCGCAAAAACTCACCAATTGCACAGATGATGCGGGTTCGACTTTGATGTTGACGGGCGAGCTCTCCATCATCCCTCGTCACGAAGGTGTTCGACACCCCTGAATGGAACGAAATGAACAAGATGGCTGGAGACACCCACATCAACCAGCCTTATCAAATCACCTTCCAAAGACATACTACTATCCGATCCGGCTCTAGAACTATGTTGGATTGGCCACCCATCGATTCCCTTCGAGGGTTCAGAGGTGACTGGGGGCGTTACAATTGAACGAGCGAACATCTCAAATTATTCCAACAAGAGATAAATGAAGCCGAATTCTTAAAAAGTGCCATTTCATCTCTAGTTTGGATATGCAAGACTCCGAGTACCGAGACTTGTAGCCGGACATGTTGCCCCCTGATGTGACAAGCCTGCCCATGAAGTGGCACATCATTGACACGCTGCATGTCAACACGGCGACAAAGAGTAGAACATGGACTTTGGCTATCAAGACCCCGCGTTCCGAGCCAGCCTTTTTAGGCTGAGGTAAGCAAAGGCCATTTGAGCTCCCAAAGATTCACGTGGTGTGGAAGTGATGATATCTGGCCGACAGCCCCTGACAGCCCTCCACTCCTGACACTGCCAACGACCGTCAAACCACCACTGCCATAGCCTCACGCCTCTAGTATTATAGATCAAATAAATGAATCATATACTCAACAATCGACCATCGTTCAGATGGCGCAGTGGTTTAAAACCCTTGCCCGGCCGGCCCATGACCCTCGAGATGATGTCTCCAGGAGAGGTCGGTGCTAGTGGAGGCGCCTCAGGGCACACTTTTTTTTGCCTTTTTATTTTTTTAATAGAAGAAGAGTAATGGGATGAGAAGAGGAGCAGAATTCTTACGCTCTCTTTTTTTTATTTTAAAAGAAAGCCTGGAAGCGACGAGGCTGTATCGAATGACAGAGGTTGCGCGCCACCACATCGAGAGAACTGCACCCTGTCAGTCCTGCATCCCCAACACCTGGGAATGCTTGCGTTTCTGGCGAGACAGGAGGTGCCAGGTCTGATGGCATCAGGCAAAATTCTTGCAACTGTTCGAGGGTCTCGCCATCCACGAAGCAGGCCGAGGATTGATCTTGGACGACCCCGAGGCGCTGGAAGCACTGTAGCTTCCGCAAGAAACAGCTGGTTGATGATTCTCGGCCACGAGGATGGGCTTCCAGCCCGTAGTATGCAGGAGTCATCTCCATCCACTGTTGATTGCGTGGAAGACATGAGCTGGCTTCTCCTGGCTGCAAGTGATGGACTACCAAGACTTGCACCAACACCATATCAACTCGAGCATATAGCTTCATGGCATGGTATAGATGTGTTCCAGAAGAGCAATGTTGAATGGGAATGATGCGGCGACCGCGAGCTCACGGATCGACATGCTCTCCCGTTGTGTATGGCTCGAGTCACCCTGTTGTTGGTAGGAGATGTCAGTTCCCTTCTTGATAAAATGTACGGCGTTGATACTCAAAACGAGATATCAACACTTGCTCGTGTCTTGGAGCCATCGTGTAATCGTGCACTCGGTCAAGCATGAAGATAGTGGCGCTGGTAAAGCGAGAGGGAAGCCCAACAAAGGTAGACAATGAGGAGGAGGAGACAGAAAATTGTTGTCACATAGAAGAGTCGTGCCCGCTGACGCTCTGGTAGACCATGAGAAAATTGATACCTGTGGAGGCCTCGTACTTGGTGGGTTGACCGGACCCTCATGGGTAGGTTCTTACCCCCATAGCAAACCCTTACTCACGTTCCTTCACCATAGATCTCCACGATACTGCTCCAACAGGCCATGAACTGACCAAAGAACGTTATGATAGTTCGACGAGTTGCACAGCCGGTCGCAGCCGGCTTGGAGCCTGAATCTCCAAGGTTCGGATTTCCGATGGCAGCACATCTCGATGCCCAAGACAGAGCCTCAACAGCCTATTCCACGTATGGAAGGTCGTTCCTAGATGCATTCAGGCCTTGCCGGCATCCACTGTTCCGGCGGCAGTCAGAGGTAAAGTGGCTCCCGGGTGGCACGCCGAAAGACCAGGAGAGTGTAAGAGAATTACATCTAGATGCAACGGCTTGACAAGCACCAAACAGTCAGCGAATTCACGTCCAAATGTTATCTACGGAGTATATGGAGCCAGTATTGCCAAGATCCCCAGAGAGACGAGTCAAGGACAAGTGGGTAATCAGCCGGAACAAGCCTCTCCTCCATGATCCATGACGGCGTCTACCCGGGGCCCCCCTTTGGACCCTTTGGACCCTTGAGTCGTCACAAATCTATGCAGATGGACAAGACTTCCCCGTGGCATAAGGCAGCCTTGGGTTGGGGAAGGGGACAGGCTGTACGTAATGAGAGTCGGTGCAGCGGAGACGCTCTGAGGCGGAGTTTGAGGGGAACGATGAGGGCATCGAGGATAACGGCGGCTTTGATGAGAACTCTGGCCGGAAGTCGCCCGTGCCATGCAGAAACAAAGGTGATGAACCCTTGAAAGTGACTCCAGAATATTGACACGGCCCCCCCCGGTCGATCGAAAGGGACGGACAGCCGAACGATATTGTTGACGCGGTGGTTATTGTACAAACCTTATTGGCGTCGAGATGTAAGAAATGAGGAGATCGTGACCAACGATCCATGACACGAATCCACGAATCCTCAAGAGCGGAGTCGCAAGCCAAGCGCAGACACGTTCATGCACAAAATACCGCAGGTTTCTGTTGTCTGAGCAAGGTCATGCCTGCGCCCGTTGCTCGCAAGGGGTTCCCGTCAGGCCCGGGTGTTGTGATGCTCGGGCTCTGTCTCTGTCTCTGCAGGAGGGGAGGTCCTCTTTCACACGGTCGACATCGCCAATCACTTACATGCCGTGACGATTGGGATGCGGCAGCTTCTTCTTTCGAAACCAGGCACCAAGATCCAGGGGGGAGGGGGAGCAGCAGACGGGATTTCTCGGACAGGCCCGAATGGGCTGCCGGCAATGTCCCTGTTGTGGCAGTCGAGCGGCATTGGGAGAGAGATTGACGGGTGACGCTGCTGACCCAGGTGAGGCGAGTAGGAGGAGCTTGCCTGAACGGGAGGTGCAGCGCTTGGCTCCAGATATTGGGTGGCCCTCGTGCGGCTCTACTGCCAGGTCAAGGCTGATGGTCAAAGGGCGGCTAGAATACCTAGGGAACAGCTGGATGACAGGGCAGAAGGGCGCGGGTCCAGGGCGCGCGGGAGACTGCCGTCGGGTGGCACCACGGCCATCTGGCCGATGCTCAAGGTCGACTGTAGGATGATGATGAGCGGCATCACCGTGGCCGCACGGGACATCCCCGGGCCGGTACCCATCGGCCACGTCTCTTTCTCTCGGGCTTCCAGAGGCATGTCGAGAAACGTAATATCTGGGGATTCTTGGTCGGGCGAAAAAGCCAAGAGAATGAGTCTCACGGGGAAGTCTGGAGCCCCCTGATTGTCGAGAGCGATCCGCCCGGGGAGAGCAAGCGTGTCCCATGGGGACTACGGGTCGTTGTACGTAACAAGAGGGCTCGAAGAGGACGTCTGTCGTTTCTCGTGAAATGGCATCGCCGTGTGTGGTTGCGGGCGAGGGAGCGCGCGGAACCCCGGTGAGGAGCTGATGCTCGAGGATGATGTTGTGCCAAGCAACTGAAGCTTGGGAATCCTTGGTGATCCCCATCTAAAAGCTCGCAGAACCCACCGCGGCAAAGCCAAAACGAGGATGAAAAGGTGAGGAGCAGAGTCAAGTCATCTTGGCATTTTGGGGCTCTCTTAAGAGGGAGCGAGTCGGACAGGGCCCGGCTCCGTCTCACCTTTTTTCGGGCCCGTTAATTGCCTCAGGAGGCAGTCTTTTTCTTCTAGAATACGACTAGAAGGCGTGTGACTGGGGCGCTGCTTGCTGGAAAACAGGAGAATGTGGGAACCGGCAGGGGACAGGGATGATGCAGGAGGCGCTACATGACGGATGTGGCTCTGCCAGTGACTCTGACGGACGCATCAAACTAAAACAATGTGTGCTGGCGTGCAATTAAGCGTGGCAACATGCCATTGTCTATGCAAAAGGGAATGGTGATTATTCTGAGCGTTGTCACGGACAGAGAAAAAGACCTGTGAAGGTATTCAGGCATCGGCCCATGTGCACATGGCTCTCCGAGATACACGTGACATGAACCCTGATCCCGACCCGAACAGGCTTGGACTCCAATTCCCCTTCTCCAATTCTCCAAACAAACCAGACCAAACCGGAAGGCGCCCCTGCCACCCACGATGGATCTCACGGCGGCAACGACGCACAGAGATCTGGGATTACGGTAGCCACCATCAATCCATCCATCCATCATGCGTCTTCATGAATCACGCCTCTCTTCATCAACCCTTCATCCATGCAACCTGACCGAGTCAACCAACGCACATGTTCGCTTCTTCCCGGCGCCGCGGTATGGGAGTAGCGCAGTGGTCTGCTGTTGAACAGAGAGAAGACGAAGACGAGGAAAAGGAATCCAACCTACATGACCGCCTCCACTCTAGGGCGTGATTGAACAATAGAGATCTCCACCCGACGCCTCGGTTCTCCGTCCTCGGTCTAGTCCCTGTCTGTGGTTCGCCCGTCAGCCTCGAATCAGAGCAGGCTAGCGTTTGTTCCAACGACAGAGCCGCCGCCGCCGCGCCTGGAAACCCTGCTCCAGTCAACAGCCAAGCATAGAGGGTTCATGTTGCATTTTGTGGTTCCCATTTGCTTTTTGTCTCGCTGACTGTTGGTCTATCTGCTCTAATCAGGATACCTCATCGTCATTGTACATGCGAGGCAATTGGGAGTTCCCCCTTCTTGATATTGGAGGCCGCATTTCACCTCTCTCGACCGTCTTGGTGATCCCCTCATGATGGACAACTCAGACGACGCAAATCACTCACAAAAACCATCGGATCCGCTCATCCAAACCGGCCCGGGCTCGCAGCCCCAGGATGACGGCCGGACCGGACCAAGTATATGTCCAAGACGGCTTCACAATACGTAACATGACGGCTTCTGGAACCGAGTAGCGTGTTCCATCCCCCACGGGCCATTGATGCTTGTCGTGCTTGGCCCCATGGAGAAGGGCGTCATGATCCCTTCACCTTTCCGCCGTTCACCCAATGGGCTCCCCCATTGGGTCCTGACGTGATTCTTCTCCATCTCCTCCCCTCTCCTCCCCTCCCATCCCTGTCCCTCGGAAGCTTGCCTCCCCCATCTCCAACTTATGGAGCCCCAGGGTTTTCCGCGTCCTAACCCTCCCCAGCACGCGTCCCTTCGCCTCGATACACCTCCGCCCGGAGCCCCGATATCCCCTCTGGCACCGTAGTCTCCGCTCCCCGTTGTGCTCGCTCCACCATGGGGAGATTGGCCTTCGCAAATGCCTCTGCCCCATTAGCAATGGCCTAGTCAGCCGATTAGGGCAATGGGGAGGAAAGGCCCGTGGCTCCAACGGGTTTGCCGCCGCTGCAAGAGGCCATTGGATCAAGGATCATGGTAGCTTGACGACGGAACGCCGAGCTCCTCAACCATCTTGCCCGACTGCTAGTCCCTTCTTCCCTGCTGCCCTCACTCTTGCTCGACTTGCATATATATTCTCTCCCGTCTCTGTCCTTATCTTTCTGCTTCACTCCTCTCAGCTTCCTTCCTCTCATCCATCAGCTGGAATCACTCCCTCTCACCCTTCAACTCTATACACTCTCTCAAGCGCTATATCAACTACATCACACCCAATCGAATACACATAGATCTCGCACATCCATCTGAGAGAGCATCTTTATACACGACGCCTCACGGCACCACCACTAGCCCATCATGACTGCTTACACGCCAGACGCCACCAACGCCATCTACCCTTCTGATCAGGGCAACGACTCGAGCAAGACCAACAGCAAGGAAAAGGTTGGCCACGAGATGGGCCACGAGCTCGACCTCAAGTCGGAGACGAACGTCCCCGTCGACAATGGCTTCGGCGGCGGCGAGGGCGGCAAGAACTTCCGCAACATGTCCAAATGGGACACCACCTTTGCCCTCCTGACCAACCAGGTCGGTCTCGGTGTCTTGTCTCTTCCCAGTGTCCTCAAGATCATGGGCATCGTGCCTGGACTCATCGCCATCATCGGCATCGGTCTTGTGTCTTGGTATACGGCCTTCGTCCTCAAGCAGTTCTACGCCCGTCACCAGCACGTCGTCAACGTCGTTGACATGACCCGAGTCGTCGGCGGCAAGAGCCTCGAGATTACTTCCGGCATTGGTCTGCTTATCCAGGTCATCATGACTGCCGCCTCTGCCAGTGTCACTCTCTCTATTGCCTTCAACACCATCTCCAACCACTCAATCTGCACTGTCGGCTTCATTGGCATCGGCTGCCTCTGCTGTTGGGTCCTCTGCGCGCCCCGAACCGCAAAGTTCGTCGCCTGGTCCGGTATCCCATGCTGTGTCGCCATCATCGCTGCCGCTCTCATCGTTATGATCTCCCTGGGCGTCAAGAACCCCGAGGCTGCCCCTGTCCCCTGGCACAAGGAGCTCAAGGTCGTTGGCAACCCTACCTTCCGAGAGGGTCTCAACGCTTGCCTCAAGATCTGCTACGCCTACTCTGGCAACATCAACTTTGTGTCCTACATGGCCGAGATGATTGACCCCGTCAACGACTTTGGCTTTGCCCTGGCTTGGCTCGAGATTACCTCTATCGGCTTCTACACCATCGTTGCCGTCGCCATCTACTGCCTGGCTGGTGAGTACACCGTGTCACCTGCCCTGGGCTCGGCTGCCGCCACCACCGCCAAGATTGCCTACGGCATCGTGCTCCCCGCCGTTCTCTCCACCGGTCTCGCTTTCGGTCACACTGGCATCAAGTACTGCTACGTCGAGATCATGAAGCACTTGAAGCTCACCCACGAGATGACCACCAACAGCGTGCGCTCGTGGTCCATCTGGATGTCCCTCGTGACCATCTTCTGGATTCTTTGCTTCATCCTGTCCAACGCCATCCCCGTGTTCGACTCGATCCTGTCCATTGCCTCGGCTACCACTATCTCGTGGTTCACCTTTGGCTTTAGCGCCGTCTTCTGGTTCCACATGAACTGGGACTGTATGTTTAACGGCCCCAAGAAGATCGCCCTGTTTTGCCTCAACGCCTTCCTCATCGGCATCTCCCTGTTCATGAACGCTGCCGGCCTCTGGTCGTCCATCACTGAGCTCACAGACCTCATGGCCAGCGACTCGAGTGCCATCTCTGGTGTCTTCGACTGTGGCAACAACGCCCTCTTCTGAGCAGGTCTCTTCCCCCCTGTTTCCGATATTTTCCTTTTTCCCGCCAATATTAGAGCATTATTTTTTTTAAAACCTCACCGTCTTGTGAAAGATACTACGGGCCCCTCACTCAGCACCACAAAAAAGTGACTGCGAGCCGTTCTACCTACCTAGATCATCATCATCATCATGTACATGTCTCATTTCTACCGGGATCCCGGTTAGAAAGTATTATATAACATAATTCAAATAGTGGTTCCACATCTGATGCCATGACCCAACCGTGAAGTGGTGCTTGTGTTGAAGAGCCCACATGGTGGTTCCTCAAGATGCTCATGAGCAGGACTACTGGTCACCGGGGATCCCGTAAAGCACGAGAGGAGGTCTTGGCAGCTCCTTGGCACTCGTCTCAAGAAGTTCTCCCAAGGTGGCCACGGACCATGGAATGGGCCACATCCACAAACCGGCCGAAGGTGTGTCGTCGGGCCGGGGGGCCTTTTGACCCCTTGACCATCCGTCAAGGCAGGTTGCCGAACGAGGGTCGTGAACCGGCAGATGTGGAACCGTCGTTGAATAAAAGTTTGCTAATGCCGGCTGTTGGCATCATGCAATCTTGATGGATCGGACGTCCAGGGGGTCAGGCCTGGCGGTGGATCAATATCACGTTGTGTGGCTCGACTCGCTAGTCATGGTTTTCCGAGGACCCACGCTGAACCGTGGCGCCAAGCCACCCGCTCGGCTGTGGGAACATGCATAGAAGTTTGCTGGAACGACCTGAATGCGGCTCTTTGTCATTCCTTGCCTTGCGAGCAGGGGGCGGGAGCCGCAAGAGGAAACATGGTACGTAAGGCTGGGCGGGTTGCGGACCAATGGTTTGACGAGCCCCCTCAAGCAGGCATGCTCGACTCGGGTGCGCCGGAGAAGTCATGTCATGGCGAACTCTTGGCCGTGCTCATGATTCGGACTGTAGATCAAGTGAGCGAGCGAGCGAGTGACGGGGAGGGGAGGTAAGAGTGAGTAGGCAGGCAGGCAAGAGTAGGTGAAGGACGAGCGTCCATTCTCTCTCTCAGCTGAGCCGACACATTCCGGAGTGTCGATCACGGCGTTTCAAGCAAATTGGACCGCGGCTCCTTTTTAGCGTGAGAAAAGCAGGCAAAACCGCGCAAGGGAAGGGGGGGAATGACGACGACGACAGAAGCACAGGGCAACCCGTTGACCCTGGTAGGTTTCTCTCGAGGCGCCGTCTAGCCAAAGCCGCTTGTTTCCAGCCGCGCTGGGCCGCTCAGCCTCAGATGGGGCTTGTGTGTTGATTATCGGTATCGATATCGGTGTGCAAGGCCGCCCCTTATCGCCTCGGTCGGGCGCTCAAGTGCCGAAGCTGCGAGCGAGGCAAATCTGTCCGTTCAGTGAGGCTCTGCGGGAGCCAACTGCCGATGATCAACAAACACACCCCTTTCAAAAAAAGAGTTGGGCTATTGAAGTGTCGGATCGTCAAGTTGTTGTTGTTGTTGTTGTTGTTCGGGCTTGGAACTGCCACATTTTTATTCTTCCACTCTACCTCGAGATGAGCAGCAGATGGGCCACGTTATATACTTTTCCCCTACCCTCATCTCCTCTCCTCTGGCGCGCCGCAATATCATGTCGTCTCCGCCCGGCGTGTTTGGCGTCTTGAGGGTGACAGGGTTGCTGTCGGCCACCATGACAAGTCAAAACCCATTTGCAGCGTGGTCCTCCGGCTTGCGACATTGTAACTGTACAATGCTTCTCTCTGGCAAGACACATCTCTTTTTGCCTTTTGCCAGTCCCACTCCTGTCCCTGCCGAGTCCACTCTTATCCGGCCCATCGAGTCGGCCCATGTGCTCTCGTCACTCTCTCTTTTACCTGCCGTGCGGCGGGCTCAGATCGAGCATCGACAAATGAGCCTCATGAGGCTCTGCGGCCCAGACCTCGTCGCTTGCCCGTTCCCATTAGCACATCGATACCATTCTACACCCGGTCGTTCACGCCATAGAGGATCCGCATCCTTTCTCGCCGTCCTGTCTCGTCTCTCTGTGTGTGGAAAGCCCTTTTCTATTCCGGTCCTCCTCATAAAACACAATGGCTCATTGTATATGTACAATCCCGGCCGGCACACCCACCGTCTCCTGTCCCGGTGACTGACCTCGTGTGTGCCGGTGTGTCACCTCCGTGTACCGGTTCAATCACGTCCCCTCCAAGTGTCTAGTTGCTTCGCGCACCGCCCTTGGCTTCCCTCAACTCGTCCATCTTGGCGACTCGCTTCTTGAACTCGACGTACTGGCACTTTTCGTAGCTGTGTCGCTCATCCTGGTAAAGGAGAAGACCCCCTCGGTGTGAGCATCATGTTCTTTCTTTGATATATCCCGGCAAATAAAATCGACCGTTGCGTTGCGTTGGGCTCTCGGTGTCGCCGCGGCGGTTTGGGCTCGGCGGTCGAGGGGGCAGAGGGAAAAGGCTTACCGTGCACTTCCAGGGGGCATACCAAGTATCCCTCCGGCACTTGTTGAGAGGGATCAAGAGGTGAGCGCAGCTGTCTCGGTAGGCAATCGGGAGTTTGGCATCGCGCATCTCCTCGCGGGTCGCCTCTGCTCAGCGGTTCGGTCAGCGGTCGATGTCGGGGGGTAAAAAGGGCATCGGGAATCAATTCAGAGGTCGGTACGTACGCCGCGGCTCAGTAATCGAGTCGGAAGCCATCGTTGCGGGTTCAATTGGACGCTTCGAAATGTGAGGTTGCTTGAATTGGCTGAGGTCGTGAGATGCTCTCTCGGTTCAAGGTCGGCAGCTGCCGAGTTTGTGCCTTGGAATTCCGGCAGCAACGCGTTTCTATCCAATGGGAGCCCACGAATTACCACTCCGACTCTACAACACCGCAACACTCTCTATTACTGCTATTGACGACAAGAAACCATCTCCAATCCATTTCGATACACTTCCTCCATCTCATTCCACTTCGATTTCTCTCCTGCTCTGTTGCGTGTCTTCAAGAGATCTCAACTTGGATCTCAAGTCGATACCGGCACACGGCGGTGGGTCCGGACCGGGCGCCGACTCCGGCCAAGACTTCGGTTTACACTAAGAGAATATAGACAACCGGGACCTGGCATGGGTTGAAGGAGATGAGAGGGAAGAGGATCGCTCAGGGGCATCAAGGCCTTGAAAACACTTGTCAGTGTCTCCTGTCTTGGAGGTTCTTGGAGACTCTTGGCGACAAAACTGCCTGCTCATGTGCTCTGCAGAAAACGGTCACCGGCACCGGCAGGGACACACTCAATCGCAGGAACCGATCTCGAGACGCTTGGACGAGGTTCAAGACCCATCGTATATGCTTAAGAATCTCAAAGCAGTCAAGCCCTCGACCCATTCCAGAAGCTCTCCCACGCGGCACCTTGCCCGGCACCTCTTCTCACCGGGTCACCGCTGGCTAGGTATGACGTGCTCCCCGAGCTCCTCAGCACCTTGCAGGTTTGGAATGAGAGGCCTCATCTTGTCGAATAGACGGGACTCGACACCCACGTGGGAAATAGCACATGACCCGACATGTTACCAAGTCGTGGGCGGACCTCGCGTGGTTTCAACATGTTACTCTCGTCAGCAACCCATGATCCCAGGGAGACTCCACTGTTGGGCGACAAACTCTCCATGGATCCAGCTCGTGTATACTTGGGCTGACAGAGGCCGGGCCACGATCTATGAGGACACTACTCATCACTCGTGGGATTTTGCGATTCAACGGGCCAGATTACTCATTGTCCCCATCTTGCCTGGTTCTTTAACAGCATACATCACGATCACATCGCCGGCTGTTATAAACTGATGATTTACAGAAAAGTAATGATCTCGCCTCGACCACGAGACGGAATCAAGTCCAGTGATGCCACTCCAGGCCATCTCGATACTGGTAACCGACCTGCGGCCCCTCGGCATCGATCAGATACCCGTCTTCACAGCGATCGAAACGGACCTTGACCTGCTGCTCGTAAAACTCATCAAACCTCTCCCCCAAAGCGTCCTTCAGGCTCTTTACGTTGCCATCCGGATGGAGGATCTTCCAGGGCTCGACACACGATTCTCCTTTGCACGACTTGAGAACCAGCATCAGAGCGTCAAGACGGTTAATGACCTGACGTGTACTCTTTCCCAAAAGTGGCACGTCTACCGTCACGTCATCGCCCTCAGGGAAGAGGTTGTGCAGCTGTCCTGGATCCGTCTGTGGAGTTATCAGCCTCAACTCTAAACCTCGACGAGCTTCCCCGCCAGACTTACCTTGAGATCGTAGAGCTCGTGCTCATTGCTGCACCAGGCCGAGTAGTAGAGATCATAGTCCTCGTGTGCTATCCTAACCCCCTTGTACGTGTTGTTGGGCACCACAATTTGACCCTTTCCATCTGTGATGATCTCGTCAGCGGTCTGAAACGACGGAAAGGGGGCTGAAGGGGGGGAAGGCCAAGCATACCAAAGCCGCCGATCTCTCCCTCTGCGAGAGCTATCCCCCAATACTCGACGGCGACGTGCTCGTGGCGCCTAGTCCCCGGGCCGGGCAGCACCGGGATGGGCGTGCCGTCAAAGTCACTGCGGAGACGCGCGCCAGCGAGCCTGAGCAGCGTCGGGGCGAGGTCGATGTGCGTCGTCACGGCCGTCTCCACGGAGCCAGCGGGCACACCTGGGCCCCGGACGAAAAGGGGCACGCGAATGTCCTCGTCGAAGCCGCACTCCTTTCCGGGAGGCAGCCTGTGCTGGCCCAGGTGGAACCCGTTGTCGGAGCTGTAGACGACGTACGTGTCGTCGAGCAAGCCGGCCTCGCTCAGCTGGTGGATTACCTGCTCCACGATCTCGTCGACTCCCTGCAGCGCCTGGAGGCGGGCGCGGTAGTAGTCATCCAGGTACGAGACGGCGGTCTCGTTGAGCTGGGACAGTTGGCGGATCCAGCTCACACCGCTGGGCTGGGGAATGTAAGCAGGTTTGTTTACCCTGAGCTTAAGAGTTTACATACCGAGTCGGGGTTGAAGTTTGCCGTCCGAGGGACTTGGACTCCTTCAAAGAGGTGAGAGTGTCTCTCGGCAGGGATCGGGATGGTCATGGACGGAGGACCACTGCCCCGGTTGACATCGATATTCGAATGCGGCGCAACAGGGGCGATGGCGACGAAGAAGGGCTTTTCTGAACTAATCGCCTCTCCCAGCAGCTCGCGTGCGTACTCGGCAATCAGGTCCGAGGTGTGAGTTCCATTGTGCTGCACTGGTGCCTCACGGTTCCGCTGGTAGATGGGATTCAGGTACGAGTACGTGCCCGGGTCGAGCAGAAAGTTTGTCCCCGTCCATCCAGCGGGAAATGGTGAGTCGTAGTTTTTCACTGTGTGAGCGTTGAATAGCTTTCCTGTGTAGTAAGTGTTGTAGCCGGCCTCTTGCAGCCATACGGGGAGGTAGTTGTCGTTGAGGCCTTGGGAGACAAACTTGGGGAACCCGCCTATAAAAGTCAACAACCCTACACTTTCAAATCTACACGAATCTCAGTAGGCGACTTACCATGCGGCGGGCTCACGTCTGTGACGTTGGTGTTGTGCGGCTGCTTGCCCGTCCACAGCGAAACACGCGAAGGGCAGCAAATAGCCGTAGTCGTGAAATGGTTGACAAACGATGTCCCCTTGTCTATGACGTGCTTTTGTAGACGCGGCATGTATGCCACCGAGTCGAGGACCGCATCTTGGTCGTCGGTGAGGATGAAGACGATGTTCTTCTTGGCCGTGATGGCTGCGTCGTCGAGAAGTGCTTGGTCTTTTTGTGCGAGTGCTGTTTCTGATAGAAGGAGGATTGAGCTGGCCAGGTAGACCGGCTTCATCCAGGTTGAACAACGCATGTTGAGTGAACTTGCAGTTGTTTCTTGGTGTTGTTGTTGCTTTTGCTGTTGTTGTGGATTCGAATATGCGCAACTGGCTGCAGCAACGCAATCACCTCAAACGTTCTTTCCCTCTTTAAAGCACTCAAGAACTCAACAAAGCGAATTATGCCTCTACTTAAAATCTTCAACGGTCATAAAGCCCTTTTTTTTCGGCTCATCGCACAAAAAAAAAGTCTCGTGAGGCTTTTGTACGTTGCGCAATTCAGGGCTCCCGATTGCGTCAATGATAGCGACTCTGCGGGATGTGCCACCGTATCACTAACAGCGCCTTTGCATGGGGCAGGCGGAGCTCATGAGCACCCCCACAATACCGAAGGTGGGAGATGCATGGTTTTTGTTTTTTTCGAAAGCTGATTATCAAGGGGGATTGTGTCGCTGATATGGGTATGTTGTACTAACATGACACAGTTTCTGTGTTAGTCGTTGTCCGATGCTGGGAGTTGCTCCGGAATGAGAGGTAGGTACATGCGTAACATGATGATGTGCTCGACTTGAACTCAGGTTTCACAGTGGTCGAGGCAATTCGAGGTCATTCATCAAGCAAGATCTTGTTTAAAGATTGGCTCAAGTCTCCAAAAACAAATGTCAGTGATTCGGACTCTAACTTGTAGTTGGGGATAAGCATCAGTCAGAGCCAGCCGCCTCTCTCGCCACCAAGAGATCAACCGGTATTGGCCAGGGAAGATGATTCTCTCAAAAGTATTTATCTCCTTCATTCTATAGACAGTCCTTGGAAGTCAGTGACTTTGCTCCGGGATATATAGTGCTTCCATCCTTCGCAGCAGCGATCATCATGCCCAGATCAGACAGCGGTTAACGTCCAGAGCCCAATTCAAGAGCCAATATGTTCTCCAAGCGCGCCGATGCACCATTTACCGAAGAATATAAAGCTCGAGACGTGGCGATGAGCTCCGTAGTTCTGTTTAGAGATCTAATCTCCTTGCAGATAGAGGTCATGGCGACTTGACCCAGTCTAAAGAGCATTCAGATACCTATACTAGTAGTAAAACATGTCCAAATTCACCACTCATCAAGGCTATGAGCGTAAAAATACCCCAGCTGAGATGAGTTACAGCAATTCTTGAAACACTCTTGTGAATATTGTTTGTAAAATCACTGTCGATGGTCAAAGGGTGAACTGGCGTTGAAACATCCATCCTATGCAAAATCCCCCCCAGGTACCAACAAACCATCAGAATAAACATCACTGCAACTCTACAGGTTAAGCATATTTCACCTCCAAACAAGGTTATGACTCAGTCGAATCAATCCAGGGTCCAAAACGTCTCTTTGCCGTCGCCACACAGCATGAACCCCCAAGAGCGCCGCTCCTGACAAGCCACATCAAATCCTCCCACACAAAATGAACAAAAACTGCAACATGAATCACTCCCCTTCCCTATTCGTATACTCTCAAATCCCTTCCCTTCCTCTCGTTGGTGGCTTCCCCTGTCATTTCGAGGACTAAACCCAACTCGACCAGAAATGATTGGCTCTCGTGCTCCCACGCTCAAACACCACCGCACCAAGACTGTAGGTACCGCCATAGAAGGGGACGGGCTTGCGGTGAAACGGGTGTTTTCGAGTATTTCGTAGTCTGGGGTGTCTCGTGGCCGTCATGTGCTTTCGCGACGCGCTCGACGCGGAGGGCTGAGGGCCAGTGGTTGTCGGCGCAACGCAGGGAGTTGAGGTTGTTGATGTGAGGATATAAAGACACGCAGCGACACTTCTATCAGGATCAGACAATCTTCTTCAGCGTGTTTTTTTTTTCAACTATTCATTTACAACATCGGCATTTACATTTTTATCTGGCTTCTCTCGTTTGAACCTCTAGTCAGCTCGTCAACTCGGTCTCTTCTCTCACTTATACTACACTCTCTTCACCGAAACAACAACAACAACACTCTCTCTTACTCAACACACACATCTCATCATGTCCAACATCATCGCCTGGCTGGTCCCGACGGCGCGCAACTCCATCGCCGACAAGGCAACCCACCTCCCCTCCAACATCTCCCGCACCGTCCTCACAACCTCATCCCCAACCCTAACATCGCGCCTCCCAAACCTCCTCACCAGCCGCCCTCCCCGCGCCATCCAGCTCACCTTTGACGCCGCCCCAAAACGCTCCGGCTCCTTCGTCCTCGGCACCGAGCCCGCCGCCTGCGACGTCGTCCTCCCTCCGCTGCCAGGCGTCGACGCGAGGCACTGCGAGCTGAGCTTCGACGCCGAGGGGCGCCTCGTGCTCAATGACTTTTCAGAGAGGGGCACGCAGGTCTGGTATGACTGGGAGAGCAACGGCGACCAGACGGACTACACGTGGATCCTGAGCTCTGGCGCCCAGCATGGGTTTCCGAGCACGGTGCAGCGCATCACGGTGGACATCCAGGGCGTGAGGTTCCAGATCGTCGTCAACGACCACTCGGACGACTGGGATACGTACCAAGAGAAGGTGGACGAGTTTCTGCAGCAGCCCGCGTGGACTGAGGGACTCTCGATGGGTTGGGATCGGGGATCCATCACACCAGTTGCGCCGCTGTTCTCGTCAGTGCCGCTGTTTCAACATATCTTTGTAAAGGCGTTGGGCGAGGAGCCCGTCGGGGAGGTATATCTGTGGAATCTGGCAAGGCCGTGGGAGCCCATGGTGAAGGCGGCGGCTTGATACCCTCCCTTTGAGGGACTTTGGCGTTTCGTGTTATTGTTTTGGGGGGCCCAATGTGCGCTCCCTTGTTTTGTCTATACGAATAGTTTTCTTTGTTTCTGGGTCATGTCGCAAGCACTTCTTTTTAGCGATAGCAAACAACAAACGCCTCTCGGGCTGTGGTAACAGAGTTCATCATTAAAGCAAGGTATCACAACTCCTGGCTCCTCGTAGTCACATGCCGTGCATGCATGCTTTTTAATCCTCGCTCACCGCCAGCACCTCCCTCTTCTCCTCCTCATTGTCCTGCGTCTGCTCCTCCTCGGCGACGGCGAAGCGCGTCATGCTGAACTCGGGCGCCCGTCTGCGCTGTCGCCTCTGTCCGCCCTTCTTGCCCTTGCGCATCTTGGCCGTCGCCGCCTCCTCGACCACGACCGCCTTTTCACCCTGCTTGTCCAGCATGGTGCCCTCAAGACTGAGGTAGCTGGTCTCTCCGCTAGTGCCGACGTCAAAGTTGCGTATCCGGAAACGGATCTTGCCCTTGATCTTCTCACCGCTGCCGTCGGCCCAGAAGCCGGTGCTGTGGATCTGGCGAACGACGCCGTGGTCGTCGGCGGTGATGACAGAGGCCGTCTCCTCAAAGCCCTGAGCCTCGGGGGACTCGTTAGGGACCCATTTCCAGTCAGGCGGGAGTCGACGGGCCTCGATTGACGCGTTGAACTTGCCGAAGCAGACGACACCAATGTGTCCCTCGGTCTGCAGGTTGACGCTGCCCTCCATCCAGGCGCCACGGCTGGGCACAAAGAGGTCGACATCGGCCGTGATCCAGCCGAAACCAACAGCAGCTTCGTCCTTAGACATGACGGTCGTCGGCGTCTCATCATCCATGGCTGCGCCATTTCTGCCGGGCTTCTCGCCAAAGGCGACGTTCTTGTAGTCCAGCAGCACACCGCGCAGCGAGGGCACGTACTTGTTCTGGAGGTGCCGTAGATGCTGGTACTGGCAGTTCGTCACGGGCTGCGCCCAGCCAATTGGGTAGAGAGGCTCGTACAGGGAGACGGTCTGGGTGAAGAAGGGGAATTGGGGGTTCGCAGGAATGTCGGGCGGCTGATGTATGTTGGACTTGGACTTGGACTTGGCGGGGCTCGCGACGTCGACGTCCATGGCATCAGGGTCAGGCGAGACATCTTCTTCGGGCTCGGTGGCGGTTGTCTGGGCCTCGGGTTCGGGTTCGGGCTTCTTGTGTTTCTTGTGCTTCTTCTCAGCCTTGTCGGTCGTCTCAGCTCCCTCGGCCTCCTTGTTCTTCTTCTTGTGCTTCTTCTTCTTCTCTCCATCAGCTACGACCGGGGCGTCTACATCCTCAACAGGGACTGCGACGGCGACATCGTGGTGCTTCTTCTTCTTGTGCTTCTTTTCCGGCTTGGGCTCTTCCGCGACAACAGGCTCGCTCTCAGTTGGCGCGACAGCCTCCTCGGTGTGCTTGTCCTTCTTGCTCTTCTTCTTCTTCTTCTCCGCCTTCACGTCTCCGTTGACAACCTCCGGCGCGGGAAGATCTGCGGCGACGCTCTTGGACTTTTTGTGCTTTCGTTCACTGTCGACAGTGGCATCTTCCTCTCGAGCGCGCTTCTTTTCCTTCTTCAACTTCTTCTCAGCCTTGGCGGCTGCGTGGTCGATTGGCGCCATTGCGTCGGTTGTTGTCGTGGTACTGGGAGTCGTAAGGTGTTGCAAAGCCGAGTGGGAAATTTTTTAGTCCCGTCTCTTATCGATTATCGCCATGGTTCACCGAACTCACCGAGGCCTATAGTGGGGCCTCACCAAGGTGAGCCTGAAGAAGCCTACCCTAGACTCATCAATCGTAAATCCAGTGCATGAAAAAGAGCAAGGAACGAAATATATCCACATGGATATGTGTTTGAAGCCTATCTATGAGTATAACTGGCTTCTATTTGATAGTAATCTAGTCAATCTCATTCCCTCGTTACCCTCTGGGGGCACAATTCACGTCATTACGGCGACACAATGTCAACCACATCATTTGCCATTCAAACTTGCGCACATATGTCAACATCTCCTTATACCAACACATCCAAAGTACGGGGTTACTGAACCTCATTACATCAGAAATGAAGAACTAGCCTGACAAGCAAACCCAAAGCCTCATGCCTTCCAACAGGGGATAAACCACACAAGCCAGCCCAGAACATAATGGCATGATCACGGACCAAAAGCTCAACGTCGGGGGTCTTCTCTCCAATGACCTGACTCAACGATGAAGTTGGGGCAGCAAGATTGTACGAATGGCAACTGTCCAAAGACATACAGAGCGTTTACGATGAAGGATTTGGAACCGCAGTCAACATGCCCAAGCCGATCGCGAAGTCTCCTTGCTCCAGACCTCAGACTACGGAGACTGACGATGTCGACCGGAGTCTTGACCCAGCGCAAGGTCCAAAACACGAGGCCCACATCGAAACATAGACGATCTGGTCGTTCATCAGACACAGGCAGATCTTGTTTCCCCGGATCGTTACCAGTGGAGTCGATATCCGCGAGTTCCCTTCGAGCTTCGGACCGTTCCTTCAAACACCGGATCACTGATCAATCGAGGCGATCGTGAACCGGATGCCTCATTACCCCGGTTATGAGGAATTAGGGCGGCCATAGTTCCTGTTCAAGATATGAAGGACACATTGCGGCCGAGTTGATGAACAAGACTATGTTGAGGGATTCGATATCGAGCGGCAGACAGAGGGTAACGGACATGAACGAAATACCGGACAACTGCGAGAAAATTCCGACCTTCCCTCACGGCCGAAGGCAAGCAGCCTGGGCCCTCGGAAAAGCCTTACTCACATGAATCGTCTCACTTGCATGAGGGAGGAATGTCCGTGGATCCAAGACAGAGTTCCAAAGAACATCAACTACTGCCAGAAGCCCAACACGGAAGGTGAGCAAGTCCTCACGACTCTGCCATCGGGACTGTGGATGTGCAATCCACATCATGAGGGCATTATCAACCAACTGTGGTAGGCAGTTCCGCCCGAAGGTCGAGGCAAAGGCAACTGACTCGAAGCCATCAAGACCAGCGAGGGGCCAAGGTCAAGTGGAGACAAACTATCGAGCCTGCATCGTCTGGTCCTGCAACCGTACAAAACCAAAGGATGGCGTCTTTTTCTGCTGATGGCGTATTAGACGGCGCGCGTGACGGCGTCTGTGACGGTCTGTCGAGGTGCAGCTGCAACGGAAGAATGTGAACAAAGGACTTCGGCAAGAGTCCCGGGAAGTGGGAGAATGGGAGGAAGCGTTGAACTCTATATTCCGACGGGGCTCAGAGTTCTGGAAGGACACCGGGAAGGAGGCAAGACCGTTTGTGTCCTGAACGCGAGGGCATGTCATTGCCAACGCCTGATGGAGGGTGCCATGTGGTGATGCGTCAAACGCTGTGGGCGTTTCACTTCTATTCTGGTTAACAAAGCCGCCAGGTTTTGAATCAGAGGCTTTTTCCGGTCCACGAAAGAAGCTCAGAGGAAAGAAAAACTGTCAAAGAAAAGCCATGTGGTGATGGGTGGGAGCGCCGTCAGTTGCCAATGGCGGTGCCTCTTCCGCCTCGGAAGGCTTGAAAGGACCTCAGATCCGCTCACCAAGGTTCAGCCACCCACCGCTAGAAAACGACCCCCCGACACCGAGATCCAATGAGGAGCCGGCGGATGAGTTTTTCTCCCTTCCTTCCGCTCTTCTGACAAGGCACGGACGGAGGAAGGATGTGGGACCTGGAGGCTGGGGGCTACAGGGGGAAACTCTACTCGATCTCCATGTGTGTGGGCACGTCAGTTGAAAGAGTGTGTGTGAGTGGGTTGGCATTGTTGAGCAAGAGAACAAGAGCCATGAGTGGGCATCGTAGGGTAAGAGCAGCGAGAAAGCCCCGAGGACTTCCACTAAATTGTTCAAAAACCTTGATTCCGTTGCCCTCAACCGAAGCATACCCACAGGCACTGCCTCAAAGGCCAAGAAGCAAATGTGCAAGTGGATGATTGAAAAATTGCGCACAGTATGAGAGGGAGGAAAGAGGGAAGAGAGAGAATCTCACCGACTCAGCGGGCGCGGAAGACGGGATACGCCTTGGCTTACCTGCGGACCAATTGGGCAGGGCAGGGTTGCAGCAACTAACATGACCAGAGACGGCGGATTTGATGAAAAGCGGCTTTTGCACTTCTTTTTTTGGGTTTGCGACCTGATGATGAGAGACTTACATACAGCAGGCAGCGGGAAGATGAGACAGGTCAGGTCAGCCTGCACATACGTGGCCATGCCCAGATGGTTTGCGAGGGAGGCGTGTTTGTGTGAATCCCACCATCTCACCTGTATTGAATGCACTTCAGTAGGTTCCCGTCAAGAGATGCCCAGTCCTTCCTGATGGCTTGCCCGTGAGATGAGACAATAGATCCAGCTCCGCAAACCGAAACAAGCTTATCGGCTTCCCGCGTCCACGGCCGCGACCCGGTGGCTGGCATGGCATGGGAAATCGTGAGAGGAAAGCTCAGCGTAGCCCGCCTCCCGTTCGATGTTCTGGCGTGCTTGGCAAAGCGCCTTCTCGACCGTGCCGTCTTCTTGTTTCTTGTTGACAAACAGTTGGTGGTTGCGGTGCCGTCCGTCTCTGGTTCCTCACTGGTTTCCCGTTGGTCTCCGTTTCCACCGATCCACCGTTCCACAGCATTCTCTTGCCTGAGGCATCATCACCACCCATCGAGTGCGACCTCCGATGCTGGACGGTGCTCGCATACAGTGTCAGATCCTCCAAAGCAAGGAAGCAAGCAAGCAAGCAGGCTGTCAGGCAACCATCCATGCCGTGCCAGGCCGCCAACAGTAATCGACCCTGAGAACGCGCTTGTTGGTCGCGCGAGACGGCGCATCACGTCGCGGGCCCGCAGAGGGCTTGCAGAGTTTTCTCGTCCGTTTCCTCGTCCGTCTCTCACTACTGGCGTTTGCCTCGAGGAAACGGAGCATGCGAATACAACCTCAACCCACCCACTCGCACACACAATCGCAGCTTTGTTGACCGATCGATTCACCGGGGCGATTAGCAGCGGCTCTGGCAAGGGGGAGGGTTGCGGCAGCCCCCCCAAGGATCTGTTTGCTGTCCCTCCCTCGGCGGCTCCCCAGGTGCTTCAGAAACATGGAGGCCACACAGCAGGGCCAGGATTGCCAGGCACAGACAGGGAGGTCGACGGGACTCAGGTACAGCGTGGCATTCCGCCAGGCACAGAGTCCCCAGCCGCCCAGTCAGAGGCCTGCTCACAGCACCTCCCCAACACCTCAGACCTGGCCCGTGGCGCTCCAGGCCCTTTGAGTGCGTGCGTCTGCCGCCGTGCCGGGCCCTGACTAACGCACCGTGCCTGGCAAGAGGGATGGCAGGCCGGACTGGCCTAGTCAGATCCAGGCCTAGCGAGTGAGCCATTTTCCTGCTAGGGGACGGCGCGTGGTGGAAGCCCTCCCGGCAGCCAGGCAAGACGGAGGATGCCAGGACGCCCAGCGAGACAGCAGAGTCGCCCGCCACTGGCTGCCCTTGGGCCGTCCACACCCTCAGGAGGCTTTCATGACTCCATCAGGCTATGAGGATTTTCATCCGAGAGAGCTGCACCGTCCCATCCCTATCGGCAACGTGCCGAGCGGGTCCACGTCGCCTCTCACTCTCCCACGAGTCTGCCTCCGTTTCCACGGCTTCCATGGCCAATGGAACAACCTCACTGCCCGCCTTTGACTAGTGACATGCTATGTACCGGGGTCGGCATCTCGAATCATGGAGCCGCCCTCCCTGACTCTGAAGCCTGACTCTGGGGTCTTGCTGCTCCCGAATCTGCCCTGCTGGCTGCGAGTTCCACCCTTGCCCACCTCACGAAGCGGTCACTCTCTCGGCGTCGTCCAGGTCGGCATCTGTTTCGCCTCGAGGCATGTGCGCTGTGCGTTCTTTGTCTCCGCCCTCGCAAACTGCCCGACCAGGAGTTCTCCTCCATGGACGTGCGTGGGCTGGCTCACACTCACCCACACCCCCAGAGTTGATCTCATGTATATAAAGTCCATCACCTCCACCCCAGATGCACACTCTCTCTTCTAGATCATCACCACAAGACATTCATTCTCTCGTGATATTCCTTCCTTTTCAATCTTCTTCGTCACTCCCTCGGCAGGCCGTCGCCAAAAAATAAAGACCTTGATCTGAGATCAGTCCTTTTTTGCACAAACTCACTTGTCCATTCCTTTATTTCTCTCCGCCGTGCGTTGAGAAAGCAAGTCGAGCCAGTCTCCAAACCAACTGCACATTTTTTTACCATTCAACCCGTACAAAGGCTTCTTCACAAGACTTTTTTGCATACACATACCAAACCAAACAAGCCAAAATGTTTGCCAAGTTCACCGCCATCCTCGCCGCCGCTTCGGCTACCCTGGTCGCCGCCAGCCCCATTGCTCCTCGAGGCTCCTCTGGCTCTGCCAGCGTCACCCCTCACGACCAGTACTCTAGCTCTGTTGGAGTCTTGGGCTGCAAGATCAACACGAACCGCGTTGCCTACTGGCCCGGTGACGTTGACTGCAACAACATCTGCGTCAAGGTCTCCAACGCGGGCCGCTCCGTGTACCTCCTCAAGATCGACTCCTCCGGCGGTGCCCACGACATCTCCTACGATGCCTGGAACTACCTCGGCTTCGGAAGCTCTGCCACCAAGGACCCTCAAATGGGCGGTGGCATCGCCATGAACTACGAGTTCGTCGACGCCTCCAACTGCAAGAACCTCATGGACGACGGAAAGCTGCCCCTCGCCGCCGCCAACAGCATGAACTACGTCGCCTCGTGCCTCAGCCAGCCCAAGAGCTGGGTCGCCCAGAACCACGCCCTCTACAACATCAACGACCCCGTCTGCAAGCACGGCGTCGACGAGAAGTGCCACCTCAACCTCGCCGTCAGCAACCAGCCCGAGTGCCCCAGCGGCCTCGGCTCCGTCAAGGAGACCAACCTCAAGGTCGAGAACATCCTCTACGGCACCGGCAAGAAGGTCGCTGCTCTGTAAAGAGGGGGAACAGCAGGGACTGTGCCTAAACATTTTTGGTCTCATTGAATGATGATCACAATAGAAACCCGCCGCCCTGGTGAGAGCTGGGGTGTGTGCCACTCGCTTACGAACGACATGAAAACTTGGGAATGATACACACAGGATACAGGAAAAAAAAGAGACTTTTGTTTTGCCATTTCATTCGCTTCACGTACATACTTAGAACAAGGTCAATGCCATTCAGATTACTTCACACAAGTTCACATGCACTTTCCACCTCTTCTTGCTTGAAACGTCACTCATGCGTGATAAGTCGTCTGTCGTCTTCTTAGCGTCTTGGTGTAAGCCGGCTCTCAGTCAGACACCCCCTGTCTGTTCTCAGCCCCCCTCCCCTTTCCACCCCAGCCATTCACTCTCAGCCATTACTTTCTTTTGACGCCTTCCACCCCCCTTTGAGGCCTTTCGATTTTTTTCACGAATCACACGAGAGCGGTCAGCCTGGGAGTTTCACCTCCTGTATCCCAAGAGCTTTGGTCCTTGCAAACTCTTTTTCAGGGCTGGGGCCAGCTTGGACAATTGGCCAACCTTGGCGCGTAGGAGGGGGTGGCTGGCCAATGGGGACGTGCAGCGGAAAAGGATTCATGTGCAGCAGTCGAGAATTCGGGCCACGAGGGAATTTGAAACGAAACGTTTAATTAAAAGAGATGATGTTTGTTTTCTCGCGTCGATCGAAACTCTTTTTTTGTGCTTTGCTTTGTTGTCCTTGCATGAGCGCTTGCTTGGCCTAAGGAAATGACCTTTGTGCTGGCTGGCTTGGCTCAACTTTAAAACACACAAAGAAGAGAGCCCTGACAAACAGTGCATGGGTAATTAACAGACCACGCTGTTTTTCGAGATCTAGGGTTTTTCTCATAGTTTGTCCTACCAAGATGTGAAACAGACTTGTCGGTTCGGCCAAGCTGGGGTGGTATCCCGGGAGGAACTTGAACCATGTTTTTTCCCCCGTCGAACGAGATCGGGCGGGCTGTAAGGGAGGGAGGGGGAGGACGGGATAATTAAGATGAAACGGGGGTAAGAGCG
>JABFEX010001208.1:0-20350 GCA_013623515.1 Fusarium illudens | reverse complement strand
CTAGCCCTTTAATTAGTCTATAGTATAGGCCTTAGTCTTAGGGCCGTAGTATAAGCTCTCTAAAGCTGCGGCGCAGGTTACTCCTTTTAATATAATTAATTAAGTAATTTACTTAATATAGGTTTAATAAGTCTAGTTACATCGGACTACCCGCTTTAGGACATCCCGAGGCGCTGCGTGAGGACCGATAGAGTTAGGTAGTGTTAAACCAAAGCTGTCCTATATATACGAGGTTATGTAGGGGCTTCTGCACTGCGTTTATATAAGACGGGCCTCGGAATAGATAATAGAAGAGTCACGTGATATAGTATGTCCCGAATAGGTTTAGCGCAGAGCGTTATCTTAAAAGAGGGGTTAGACCGTTATAGATAGATTAAGTAGATAGAGATTAATTAAGTATATTTTCCCTAATTATAGGTTTAATAGGTAGTTTAGCGCGCGCGTAGCTTGCGGGGTAGCTTAAGCTAGAGGTAATTAAGAGAGGCTGATTTTAAGATAGAATTTAGGCCGCTTAGTCAGCCGTCTATAAGTAAAGGCATCTATTAGAGAGAACTATAAACTAAAGAACTCTTAAGGTAAGAGAGATAAGAGTTAAAAGTAAGTAATAAGGCTAGTATAATAGTCTAAGAATTACTAATATTTATTAAATTAATTATTAGGCTAAAAACTTAGTGCGCGCACTATTAATTATTAGTATAGCTATAATTAGATATTACCCGGGGGGTTAGGTAAGCGATTTATATAACCCCTCTCTTTATTAGAGAAGGGGTAATAATAACTATAATAGTATTACTTATATAACTACCCTTAAAGCTATAAATATACTATATCTCTATAAATTAAGATCTAAAGAGCTTTAAATTACTAATATAACCTCTTTTTAATTAAAATTTATTATCCCTTAAATTTTAAGTAAAATAAGGGCCGCTATAGCGCATATAATATATACTTATATTATAGGGGATTACGCGCTATTAATAACTTAAGCGAATCTTATATTAAGTTAATATAATATTACTAAGATAGTTATTATTTACTATATAAGTATACCTTTAATAAAAAAATATATATATTTCTTAAAAGCTAATAAGCCCTTTTTTTTTAATTCTAAAAGAGGTACTTTAAGGGCCTTAATTAGGCTAAAAGAATAAGCCTTAATTACCTTTATTTACTTTATTAAGAATAGCGCTTTTATAGTTATTAAAGCCGCTATTTATAACTATACTAGCTTTATATAATAATACTAATTTAATAGCCCCGAGCCTCTTATATTAAAAGCTTAGGTATAGAGGTTTAAGAAGTATTATTTAGAGATTTAATACTTATTATTAAAAATTAAAGAGGTAACTTATATTAGCGCCGAAATATAGCTTTAGTATATAGAAAACTAATATAAGGAGCTAGATACCTTTATATATAGCCTTAATCTTAAGCTATATAAGTTTTAGAATTTTAATAAAACTCCCTTATAGCTTAGGTAAATAAAGAATACCTTAAAGATATTCTTAACTTATATAAAGTAAAATACCTAGCTAATAGTCTTTTAACTAAGTAATAAAGAGTCCCTTATATCTATTAATACTATTAATATTACTAGCTAAGTAATTCTTTCTTTTTTAATCTTCTTAGCGAAAGTCCTTCTTAAGGAATATATATATATTAATATAGATAAATATATAGTCCTTATATTTACTAATTTAAGCTTTAATAATACTTAATAAGCTATATAATAGCTATAGTATTTTAATCTTTATTTCTTTATTACTAGCGAGAGCTTTACTAGGTCCTCTATTAAAAAGTAGTTTAGCTTACTTTTAATTATTATAAAGGATAAATTCGAGAGGAATTATAAGTTTAAGCCGCGAATTTAAGTATAGAAGGCGCCGAGGACCCTTAGGCTTCTATTAATAGACTTATTTATAGCTCATAAAAATCCCGAATTTATCTAGTATTATAAAATATTTAATATTATCCCTTATTAGCTTCTTAGTTATATTAGCTATCTTATATAGCCTCTTAATATTAGGGTTTATTAATACCTTAAAAATAAGTAAAAAGAGGTCCTTAAGGACTTTATAATAACCGGCGGGGCCTAGATATCTCGATTTAACTTCCTTAATAGCTAGAATTATATATATATCGCGGCCTTTAGAGCTTATTATATATATATTAGCTTTAAGAAATTAAGTATATTCTTTTTTAACCTAGAAGTTATTTTAGAGCCCCTTTAGTATTATATAAATAACCTTAAGAAGCCCTTATTCCTAAGGGTCTTATAATAAGAAATAATAATACTAAGGAAGGCTAAGAAGTAGCTTATTAATATATAGTAAGAGATTAAGACCCTTAATAGCCTAGCCTATAAGGTAATTTAATATACTAAGGCTTACCTTAACCTTATTATTATTACCTAGTATTTATATAAGAATATTATTACTTTATAGTAAGAATAAATATACCTTAAAGCTTATTATATATAAAGCTATTATTAAATTAAGGGTATTAATAATACTACTTTTATAATAAGTAAATTATAATATAAGATAGAGGTATAAGAAGAAAAAGAATATAAAAAAGACCTAAAGAGGCTATAATATTAGTAAATAGCTAACTTTTATAAGCTTTAAGATAATAGCTAGCCGCGCCTTTAAGGAGGTATAGCTATAAAGGCTAAGAGAGAAAGGCTAGCTATAGAAGCTATAGTAATAGCTTTATAAGAAGCTAATAACTAGAGATTACTAGCTTAAGAGGAAATTAAAGTCTAAAAATATTATTAATATACTTAGAAAGAGGCTAATAAGTAATAATAAGATTTCTATTATTAAATTTAGCCCTATAGCGCGTTAGAAGCTATTTTTAAGGCTATAGCTTACTTAGTAACTTATAAGGAGAATTATTATAATATACTTAAAGATATCCTCTTAATATTATTAAGTAGCTTAATGCCCCTTTTAGCTAGTAATAATAACTTAGATAATAATAAAATTAAGATTATTATAAATATATAGATTAAGAGCTCTATATATACCGCTTTAGCGGCTAGTAGAGAGATATATTTATATTAAAATAGCGAGGAAGAAGAAGATCTATTATATTATAAAGATTAAGGCGGATTTAGCTATAATTATATATATAATAGCTATTTAGATAATAAAGAGGGCTAGCTAATAATTAAGATATATAGCATACTAATTCCTATACTGCGGTCGCGGGCTTAAGATTAAGGATTATATTTACTTATATATAATATTATAGGGATAACTTTAAGAAGCTTTAAATTAAAGGTATTAATTAATTAAATTATTCGCTATTTACTAGCTGTTTTTTTATTAAATTTAATTACTAATTTATAGAGATATAATATATTTATAACTTTAAGGGCGGTTATATAAGTAATATTATTATAGTCGCTATCGCCCCCTCTCTAATAAAGAGAGGGGCGGCCTAATTATTAATTAGCCCCCCGGGTATATCCTTTCTACTAACATTATCTATATCGTATATCAGGCCCTATTTAAACTGCAAAACAACTGCGTTACGTAGGTATATCCCAAACCTACCTTTAGCTGCCGAAGGATGAATTTTTCGGAGGATTCTTAATAGTTGAAACAGACGAAAATCGCCGAGACGGACAAACTCGTCAAGTTGTTCTAGAATAGTTCAGCGGCCCACCCAAGACCCCAACCATTGCAACGTTGACGCTCTTACCTACCGCTCAAGGCCTTTATCCACCGTTTCTTGGCGTTCCGGCGAGATGCGTTTCTCGTTTCGAAACTCTGAAAGCGGGCACAAACTCCGGCACTAGGGGTTTCTGATACTGATAGGCAACTCAGCCAGCATCCACCTGCTGGGTCTGTTCTCGATCTCGCTTACAATACAGAGTTGTGAAACTTGTACGGAGATTAGAAAGGGACCGATGGGGAAGGGAATAAAAGAAGTATGAATCCCTGCGTTAATAGCAGGGGCCGGTAGTATTTATTTATATATGGCATCTCAACCGCATCACAGAATCACATCTTGTCTTATCTCGCATTCCGTTTCTTGGCATTGATTGTCGCTCTGCATTCTCTCGTTATTCTCTTCTCTTTTTTTTTCAATCGTTTAATTCATCCTTCGTTTCAAGACACAAGATGTCTCCCTCCATTCTTTTCACCGCCGGCGTGCTCATCGGTGCTGCCCAGGCTTACACTCAGGTCAACATGAACTCGGCCTTTATGCTCAAGAACATCGACCCCATCGTCTTCCCCGGGGAACATGGAAAGTCTCATCTTCACTCGTTCTTCGGCTCCGACGCCGTCACCGTAGACACAAAGACAAGCGCCGAGCTGCAACAGGGCTGCACCAATGCCGAGAACCCCAACGACCTGTCCGTCTACTGGATCCCCACCCCTCTCTACACCACCGACGGAGGACAGACGCACCAACCCATGCCCGTCGCCCGTTTCAGCGCCTACTACAACCTCGGCGAGACCGAGGCCGAGGTCCCCATCCCGCAAGACCTGAAGATGGTCGCAGGCGATGCCAACGCCGCGACTCAGGCCGACGTGCCCCCTGAGGCCAAGTCGGAGTGGTTCTGCGACAACGGCGGCGGTGGCGCCCTCGATGCCAACGGCTTCCCGAGCGAGACGTGCGGCACTCACCTGCACCAGCTTCTCTACTTTCCGCAGTGCGTCAACTCCGAGACGCTCGAGACGGCCTACAAGGACCGCTCCTACGGGACATACAACTGGTGCCCCGAGGGCATGAAGTCGATGCCCCAGCTGCGCTTCAGCATCCGCTACGACCTGCGATCCGTGCTGCCCGACGGCTGGAGCGGTGGCTCGCCCTTCAAGCTGGCGTGCGGTCCGGCCTGGTGCTCCCACGGCGACTTCATCAACGGCTGGACCGAGGAGGCGTCGCAGAACATGGTTGGCACCACCACGGAGAAGCAGAAGTTTGCCCCCGTCAACGGTGCCCTTGGCGAGTACAATGCCCAGCCAGCATGCCAAGCCACTGATGCTGATCCATCCAACGGCACTGGTGACTATGCCGAGAGTGTTGCTGTCTTGGGGAAGCGGAATGCGCCTGTCTGGGGATGGCAATCCAAGTCCCGCTTCGTGCGCTCTTAAGTTCAGTATCGAGATTTAAATGGTAGATGATATTGTGGATAAATTATAATATTGCTTCCTACGAAGACGGTTGAATGCATATCACTCCTCATTTCCGGTACACTGGTTGCTGGACTGATGGTAATTCAGTCAGTCACATTCCATATTGTCTGGGGGAGAGGCAGTTCAAGAACCCGCCCTCAAGAAAGGGTATAGTTTATAAAGAGAATACATACAGGCTTTCCTACGTCTATAGAGACGTACATGCGACTGGCTATTGCCGACATGCGTATGCGTCTCACCCATCAACCGTCTATACTCTCGATTATCAAATCATCATCCTTCTCCATATGCTCCACAATCAGCTCTTCTGTCTCCCGCGCGTTGCCATACTTTTCATCTATGGTCACATAAGGCCAAATAATGAAATCTTTATCCTCGGCCAGCATCTTCCGCAGCCACACTATCCTCCCCTCCTCTGGCTCTAGAGGCACCCAATCTGGCTCGCCACGATAGAGGCCCTCGACCTCGGTCAACGCTGGAGGAAGAAATAGACGCCATTGGGGAGAAGGATGGTTGGGAATGCTCGACACGGGTTGCAATCTCAAAGAGTCCAACGTCACATCAGTCAACGAGCGAGACGGACTGACTCTGCATGATATATCTCAACTGTGCGTGGCCATTACGGAGTAGAGTAATGCAAATTGCTAGAACCCACGCCTCGGGACAAAGGATCCGCCTTCACATCACCCCCTTGCGGGCAACCGCCGCAACTTACAGTAGCCAAGTGAACAACAGCGTAACTAGCTGCGACCTTGCGAATCAAGGCTCTTTTTGCGAGCTAAAAGGCCCCTCTACCTGGCGTACAGAAAGTCAGAAGACGCTCATGATAATGCCCCCACTGGACCTAAATCAAATAATGTAACCCATTCTGCCCCCACCCTACCGTAATCAAGCAACGTAACCCATTCTGCCTTCGGCGAGAGAGGCAACAACGCCTTGCGCAATGAATTAGTACGATTAAATAGAGTCCAATGCCCGCAGATTCCTTGCCAGTGCCAAACTCTTTCATACAGCTACAATATCTTTCCTTGACGCCATGCAGAGACTTGGCCAAGTGACAGGCCGCAACTCGTCGGTCTTTGATCCACGCAACACTCCCCGCCTCGAGGGCAGGGTCATTCTTGTCACAGGAGGAGACAGTGGATTAGGGAAACAGGCCATCTCTTACCTTGCACGATGCCATCCATCGGAAATCTGGATGGCTACGAGGGACCTTGATGCAGCGGAAGCTGCCTGTGACGAAATCCGAAAACAATCCCCTGATGTCAAGCTTGGAACTCTGCAAGTTGACCTCGGGTCCTTCAAGTCCATCAACCGAGCAGCTTCAGACTTTACGGCTCAGGCGGGGCGTCTGGACATTCTCATGCTCAACGCCGGAGTCATGGGAACTCTGCCGAGTCTGACAGAAGACGGCTACGAGCATCAGTTCGGCATCAACTACATGGGGCACGCCTACTTGACTGAGCTGATGATTCCTATGCTTCTCAGGTCATCTCAGGCAGGACGTGGCGCCCGCATCATCGCCGTTAGTTCATACAGCCATCGCAACGCGCCAGACGGGGGCATAAGATTCGACACGTTGAAGACATGTCCTGAAAGGCTACCTACGCTCCAGCGCTACGCCCAGAGCAAACTGGCAAACATCCTTTTCGTCCGCCAGCTGGCACAGAGATACCCCCAGCTCACTGCCATCGCGGTTCACCCCGGCGCAGCACGAACGACCCTGACACTCGGTGCAACAGGTGCTGGTCTCCTGGACCGCATCATCGGCCAGCATCTGTACCGGCTCTGCATGTTTCAACCGATCGACACGGTTGCCAAACATCAGGTCTGGGCAGCAACGGCAGAGGGGCTTGTATCAGGAGAGTATTATGAGCCATTTGGGGTCACCGGAAAGGGGAGAAGCGAGATTTGAGATCATGACTTGGCGCAGAGGTTGTGGGATTGGACTCGGACTGAGATTCAGCAGAATTCTACGCGGCTAGGTCTTGACTGATGTGCTAATTTCAAGATGAACCAAGAGATGGGAATGGGGGTTTGTGGATGTCAGGAGGCTAATCATACCCCGGCCTCCTCAACTAGGGCTTCTCAGAGATATCTAAAACTTGTTGTTGTACAGAATAAGTACATCCTAAAGAAATAGATCCTCCATTCTTAATCTGTTACAGCACTCTCTCACCGTCTGTAGGGCTTCATGGGGATATCGCACCAGCAGTCCCCCTAATAACAGTCTTATTCTCCTCCGCCAGAGCGATGTCGAAGTATTGTTATTTCCAATGACGAGACTGTCAGCCACAATAGCAAAAGACACGGCTACTTGAGACAATGACTATCTTGCTATCCACTACGATAGATATTGGTGAATGCGAATAAGAGAAAAAGAAAGTCAACACAACCACTTGTGCGTCTTGTCATGCCTCGACTAGGGATCGAACCTAGGACCTTATCATGTCATCTGGAGTACTAGTGATACGCTCTACCACTGAGCCATCGAGGCATCTGATTGGATGACATCGAGTCTTGCAGAGGCTGCGGATCAACTCGCTCGCCCCTTGGGCATGCGTTCTGGTTATGATCGACCATAGACTCGGATAGCGTGGCACCCGGCACTCAGTCTTACGCACTTGTCAGACACAAGTCACAGGGCTGAAAGCACAAAGCTTAGCTGTCACTGTAGTACACCAATTCTACAGGTAGGAGAGGCCAGGAGAGTGAGAGAATATGTCCTGTTGAGCCATCTGTTCTATACCATTTCGACAGTAGATAACCGTTAATGTCGACTACAACGTCTCTGTTAGAACAACAATTCAAGGATGTAGTCAATATTTAGGCATGCAAACCACGTCTTGAAACGACGTTTTCTTGCTTAACATTAACAATGTCCATTGAACACGGGAATGTCTTCTTGGCGGGTAAGAGAAGACGTGGGATTTATTGCTCCCGGGCTGTAGAAACTTGCTAGTGTTTTAGGTTAGGCGAGCTTGGCCATGATGGGTCACCAGCCGAGACGCTCACGAAGGACAGTCAGTCAGTGTCTAACAAAAAGAAACACAGGTTCAGCGATGGGCAAAAAACATACAACAGCGGGGATTCGCTGGTCGTCACCGACCCAACTACTAATCCGCCCCTCACCGGCTTATCTATGGGAGAGCGGACGGGATCCCGAGTTCTCCGATGGGTATGGTCGTATGTATCAGAAGGTCAATCGACGCAGCCTATAGCCAGCCTATGCAAAGGAATGTATGTTTTAGGGTAGTAGGAGGGCGTTGCTTGAACTTTGCTACACTTGCGCTTGCCCCTCTTCTAACTTATACCCCTCAAGCACCTAAACGCTGTTAAACTCTATGAATAATTACCCCGAGGTATGTTCTTTAACACGTCCTACTACCCAGGTGTCTTTATTAAATTAATTTAACATCATATTACGGTCTAAGTAAGAGTAAATATCCTAGCCCTATATCTATTTTAAAAGACAATTAATTATATATATTGTCCCTATTAAGTACTCTTTTACGTTATTATTCCATTAGTTATTATATACTAGATTTCTATAGCTTATATATATAAACAACCTTTTGCACCCAAGCTATAGCGGCTTGTCTAAGAGCTATAGAAGAAGTATAATGCTAGGGAATAGCTGCAGGAAGCTAGGTGATAATAATTAATAGAGGAACTTAACGCTAAAGTGCGAGCAAGCTGATTTCAAGCAGGTTTTATAGCTTCCACCTGCAAATGACATGTTGGGATTGAGGGAGCAGCTCCGCTACTTAGATATCACGTGGGGTGACACTAGTCCTAAGAAAGCATGATATGATAAGGCAACCTCTAAATATAGACCAACGCAGATTTAAAGTACGGGTAAAGGTGGGAATTTCAAAGCTTAATTGCACATCGTTCAGGCAAAAATTCGAGTTCTAAGGGAGAGGAGAAGAGGGTAATAAGCTACACCGGGGTCCAAACATTCATTTACGAATAGACGTAATGTTTCCCGTTCCTACTTACTTCGCAAGTTAATTCAGGGGGCTTCACGCCGTATGAGGGAACACGAATGATCTCATTTAATGAATCACCCCATGAAATGAGCCCACGGTGGAAGATGCGGAAGCTGAAAGCTGAAAAAGAAGTGAACGCTACTGGGGACTTCCATGCTTAAACGACCCGTACATCGAATTGCCTAAGGTGTTTAACATGACGGGCTAGTTCTGCTCCTTATTTACGCGCCTCATATTCTGAGCATCTGTCGAGGGAGTCCTAGTGTGCCTCTCACGCTGGATTTGGGCGACTGGTTTGGAGGTCAAGTGTGACGAGTGTATTCCCTACCTGCATATTTGAATGAGTGATGGGTGGTGATGATGCTGGCCATGTATCTGTTAGCAGTGAGATAGCCACGAGTAATAACAGTCAAGGTAGAGAAGGCCATGCCTGAGAATCCTCGACTAGCGGGAAGAATATAGCGATGTCTTTCAGCTAGCCTTTGCCAGACCTATATTATTGGTAAAAGAACTTGCTAATAGTGAGACTTGATGATATTTCTATGCGCATCGTCCTTTCTATTCGCTGGGTTAATGGATCGGATCTAATAGCACTAGTTATGCTGGTTGATGAATCTGGGGATTTAGTTGAGCAGAAAGAAGGATATACCGCCTCGTGCTTGAAACACTTTCTAATCCAAGCACCATCCGTGCAGACATTTCCCCCTAACTAAGATGCATCTATCAAGCCTGCCTCTAACCTTATATATGTAGTATAGTAAGCAAGCCCGTTCTCGAAATAACTTAATCAGGCACCCCATCCTGGCCTACCGTCTATAGGGCAGCCGGTTGATTCACCCACTTTATCTTGCCCTCCCTGAAGTTCGACTCCGGCAAGAAATCCAAAGTGGCTCCTTTCTTTATCAGCGGAGAGCACAGATACTTCAGCAGAGCGATATCACCGCCAACATGCGGGAGGATATACTGGTCTGCAACCTTCCAGACCACGTTGTCCCAAGCCTGTACACGAGTTGCCGTCGCCGACAGCTGCACATCCTTCTCGACAATATCATGCCGAAGACGGTCGTATTCTATAAAGAGCCCCGAGATCTCCTTGATCCCTGGGCTCGGATGGTGTGACAAGAGGGCTCGCAAGAGGTTGGTCAAGGCCACGGCAGACTGCCACCCAGTGTTGATGCTAAACCCCAGGTTAGGCGTCATCTTATGCGCCGAGTCGCCCAGAAGAACCACCCGGTCTCTGAACCACGTCTTGGTGACACCCTCCTCAAGCGGCGCCATGTGAGTCCACGACCTGCCCTCCCAGACTTGCCTGTACGTCACACCCGGTGCCAGGTACGTGCCAGCGTTCTGCGTCGCTAGCTCCTCGGCCTTTTCGGGCGTGAGCCATTGCTTCTTCCGAGTAGGCTGGGCTAGCTTCTGATAGATGAGGAAGAAGTAACGCTCAGGCGACGGCACGATTAGCTGGGTGCTGAATCCATCGGAATGTGTCTCATACACGGCTCGGTCTTCTAGCGTTGACGATAGAGCGATGCCGTGACCGTATACACCATAGAACGTGGTGTTGAAGCTTCCTTCAGCATAGGAATCTTGATCATCAGCGCTGGACCCGTCTATGAAGGAACGGGCTGTGCTGTTGATGCCATCCGCACCGATCAAGATGGACCCCTTGTAGGAGGTGCCGTCTGAGCAAGTGACCTCGACCTCATCTGCCCCCGAGTTGATGGAGGTGACTTGCTTATCCAGAACCAACTGGCTTGGCACATCCGAAAGATGATTCATGAGCATATTGACCAGCTGTCCCCGCTCAAAGAGCATCCATTCGTGGCCGTGGCTATGTCCCGGTAAGTCCTGACACAGTAATGGGCTCATCTGACTTACTACATGCTCACCTCCTCGAGCATGTTGCTCCAAGAGATAATAGAGCCATCGCGCCTGAGATTGCACTTCCTCTTGATGGGCATGTACAGCTTCTCAGCTTCTTTGAGCAGACCCAGCTGGTCTAGGACTCGGGCGCTATGAGGCCAGAGACAGACGGACGATCCCCAGTTTAAGTCTGCCACCTTGCGCTTTTCGAGGATGACAAAGTCGATGCCTGCCGTTTGCAGCGTGAGGGCAGCTAGGAGGCCGTTGGGGCCCGCGCCGATGATGAGGGCCTTGAAGTTGGCCATTTTTCATTGTCGTGGGAGGGAGAGAAGCGGAAGGGGAGGAAAAGTCGGGAATGCGGTCTGTTCTCACGGGCTGACGTGAGGCGTCGATGCGGTGTGGCCAGCTTTGATGGACTCGGGATTTCGTGTCTGGGATAAGACGCACTGATAGGTCAGCCTCGCAGAATGTTATCGGTGTTAGTATTATGGTAGTACGGAGCACTGTTTTCGTTGTAAGCACTAATCTGCGTCTTAGCGCGCCTGCAGCTAGTGGATTATAAGGGGTCAGGAAAGGCTGAGCATTGGGTGTAGACCACCTGGCAAGCCAAGGCGCATACTATAGTCTACTAGATAGCCTAGGAGATGTCCACACCGTAAAGGGCAAAGGCGTGCTCGGCTGATGCATGGCCATGCCTCCCTCTGGCCCCGTTGGCCCATTTATGCGACAGGCCAGGATGCAGCTGGCCAGCAGTAAGCATGGCTGTTCGAAGTCGACCAAGGAGCTTCCAAGGTAGAAGTACCAGAAGAACGAATGGAATCAACTGTGCGTGCCCTAGACCATAACGCAGTCGATGAGCTGATGCGGAGACTCCCTTGTAGTTTCTACGTCCCGACGAGTCAAGCCAGGGATTTCCATATTGGGCCCTTCCGAGGCTAGCCGGTGGTCGGGTGGGTCAGGACGGACATTCGCGGCCAACAATGTCCGGCCTGTCCGGGCATTTAAATACCGACAGTTAGCAGGCAACGCAATGTGTATAGCTCATCCTTTTCACATCAGATAAGCCAGATCAGTTCTGAATTCACCAACCTGTCTGGGAATTACCGTTACACCGCACCATGGCTACTCCCGTACACGTCGTCTCCAAGCGCGACAATGCCCAGCACGCCGTCTGCCACATTGACGAGACCCGTCCAACCCTTGCGGCGTCGTCAGTTCGCGCCCAGACGTGGCTCATCTCACTGACGTCCAGCAACCTGACCTATGCCCGCTCCGGAGGGCGGCTACACTGGTGGGACGTCTATCCCGTGCCCGACTGCAGCCCCGCGCCGTTCAACAATCACCAAGAATGGGGCATCGTGCCGGCCTGGGGGTATGGTCTCGTCGTTGATAGTAACATCGATGCTATTGCCCCCGGCTCACTGCTCTACGGAATGTGGCCAACTTCAGCACATTCCGTCGACCTCCGGCTTGAAGCGACCGAACCGGCGGGACACTGGTCCGAGTGCAGCCCACACAGAGGGCAGCTCATGACACTCTACAATCGCTATGAGCAAACTGCTCCACTGGGTGCACTGGAAATGCAAGTGACGGCCCTCTGCAAGCCACTCTGGATGTGTCCTTCGTTGCTCAACTCGAGTGTATTCTCGTCACAGCGCATCCACCCTTTTGGGCTGGGTGCCCCATGGTCCGAGGATGATGCCAGTCTCACGTCAGCTGTTGTCATAAGCCTATCAGCCTCAAGCAAGACGGGAAGAGGCTTTTCCTGGGAGCTCACACAGAACAGGGACGTCAAGACGCATGGTCCGCTGGCCCTCCTACAGCTGACATCAGCGCCTGGCACACTACCTCGGTATAACACTGCTCTTCCAGTCAAGTCAACTTCATATGAAGACCTCGATGCGTTATCATGGATCAACCAATTTCAGCCTTCGCGTGTTGTCATTGTCGATTTTGGCGCTCCCGATAGGGTACTCAAGTCACTCGTATCTTCAGCCACCACCCCAGTGACGATCATCGGCGTCGGCTACGAAGCCAAGGTGTATACTCCCGAAGAAATACAGGCCAGAGCGACGACCAACGACGCCAAAGTGCTGGTTAATACGAGCGCGCTGCGAGACCAGGCTATCAAAGCCATGGGGCCGGTCGAGTACTTTCAGCAGGCGGGCGAGTCTTGGGGGAGATGTCTTGAGGAAAAGGCTTTTGGGGTTTTGCAGGTAAGGGCTTTAAGAGGGGTCGAGGGCAGTCAGGGGATCGAAGGAGCTTGGAGTGACTTATGCGAGGGTAAAGTCCCAGCTAACGTGGGCATGGTGATTGACTTGTCAAAGGATTAGATTGGTTACATGTTAGTCCCCTAGGAACTAGAATAGGATATATGACTAGTTTGATCCAGGAGAAGGAGATAAAGAGATGCCTTTAATGTTATAGTTTTATGGCGAACTATCTAGCTTTGCTATTTCTAAAGTAGAATATTCTGCGAGCTATATATATTATTGTTGTTTCTGATGACGAGACTATTAGCTATAATAGCAAAAGACACACTTATTAATACATGATGGCATTAAAACCTAATACCGTAAAACACCGTAGTATATTGGTAGATTTAATATTAATATAGCACCTTAACATTATTATAAGCTTCATAGGTAGACATTCTAAGTCTAGCTAACTCAACTCTTAGTAGAGCAGTATGCACTAGTTCCATATATAGTACTCCAGTCTAAACAGACTATTATCGCAGCTTATATTCATACGAGATAAAATACCATTAAAGGGGCTCAGATACTACCCTTACTCATACCTAGGTCAACCCAGCATCAGTCTTCCCAATCCTCACCACCCTCAGTCAAGGTAGCAATAAGCAACAATCATAGTCCAAGGAATCAATCCCGTCTGACGCACGTATCTCAGAATACACCTCTCTACATATTACTGGTATAACTCACTCCAGATGCGAGCCATGTCGAGCACGCAAAGTCAAGTGTAACAAAGCCTATCCCAGCTGCAGCCGATGCTCACACCTGGGATACTCATGTTCATACCGAGACCGCATCAGCCAGTCTGCCGTAATCTCCCTGCTGCAAAAGCGGGTCAGGGAAACTGACGCCCTGCTTGAGCTGCAATCGTCGTTGCTTGACCATGATTCGATGGCTTCGTCAAGCACGGAGCCGTCGAGCACGTACCCAGGCAGACAAGATACTCGCAGCGGGGAGTTCAGGTGACACACCCCGAGGACAGCCTCTTGAATGACGCCGTCGATTCGACATCCACTACTATAGAGACAGGGACGACATCGATGCTTCAGAGCCGCGAATAGCCGCCATAAAGAGAAGACTGAACAGAGTCAAGCTCGCCAGAAGCGCTACTCCCTTCAGTTTCAGCGGCAACAGTTAGTTGAATTCCTGCAGCTATCTTCACTTCAGTCCCTTCAACTACAATTACGGCCCAAGACCTCATAAACCTCCACCAAGTCTTCTTCACCCAGATCCATCCCATCATACCAATCATCAACAAGCACCGCTTCTGCAAAGACCTCCAACAATCCCCCAACGTTGTAGCCGTCAAGAGTGTCACCTATACAATGGTTCTGCTGGCAACCGCCACCCCAGGTCCGCTCAAAGCCTCCGATAACTTTTGCTCTCGATATTGGCTTCAGGCGCTCTTACTTCTCACCCCTTTCGAGATTGAAATAGGAACTATACTTAGGCGTGGCTCACTGTCGGCCGCGCCATCCACTTCACCAATATAATGCGGTCAGATCGGATAGATAGCAATAGCCCATCCAGTGGAGGCATACCAGAGATCCGCCTCCCGGCAACGTACGATTTTATCGAGATCGAGGAACAGAGCAGGTGTTTATGGGCGCTGTACATTTTCGAGGGCCTCGCCGCTGTCTATAAGGGAACACTAGGTCTTCTTAACGAAGCAAGGGTGGGTGCCTAACACACTACTGCTCTCTTTGATAGTATCGCCAACGTACGTCCGAGGAGCCGCAGACCAAGATCACCAACCGACATGGCCATCGCAGAGCTGGATACCCTCCTCGACGTCAAAGACGACGCAAACTCACCAATCAGAGCCATTATCGGAGCGGCTTCACTTGACAGGGCTGGCCCCCTTACCTCCTCCTTTCTCCCCTCCTTGTGCTATTCACGATGATTTCTTCTCATATACGCCAAAAGAGGTACGCAAAGAGAATCTAAGATCAATAGCCGCCGATGAAAGTCCCTCAATCATGGCGCCAAGTTGAGGAATGCGCCTCAAGGCTTCTCCAGTGCCCCGGCAAGCTTTGGCTGAGAAAGACATATTCCCAACCCCTTTCTACTTTCTCCTCCTCGGCAAACTCTTTATTGCTATTAGTAAGCACCCATAGTTCTAGCCACATTAAATGACTTTTCGTCCAGTGTCTAACACTCCGCTGCAATTCAGGGGCAGCATGGATCATGTGAGGTCGTTGGCCATGTCCATCGCTTCAGCCACTTCATACAAGCTACTCCGTATAGTGTGTCCGATGAAGGAAGGGTGTTGGTTAGCGAAGTGAGAATTATTAATAAATAATAGAGGCAGGATATTAAAACACTCCCCAAGACAACCAGGGTCACTAACATCACCGTTGCACCATTGCCCTTGATGCCTACCTTGCCTACCCACTTCTACCCGATGTGAATGCCCCATCTAATCCACGATGGCGACAAGGCCTTTGACGGAGGCAACCGTCGCATGGACCAGCTGGCAAGTCAAGGGTGTGGGATCTTGAGCGGGAGGGTCGGAGCCCCGTAGCATCGTGGGTGAAACCTCCAACCCCGGTGCGCCCAGGGAACCGGGGAGCCAGCAAGGATGACCCGCGCCATCTTGACGTCGATCCGATTGGGTTCGGCCCCGTTCCGCGCATTGATCTAATGTGATGTTGGGGATTCACAGGATCGACATCCCGGATTCGGAGGCATCCTTGCATGTTCAGGGGGCATGCATACCTGGAGAAAATCTCTGCACCGAGCGGCACCCGCGGAACAGCAGGGAAGGCAGGGATTGTAAGTGTTGGTTTTTCTCTGTGCACTGAAGATGAGATGACAGGCTTCCAAAGAACAAAAGGTTAATCAGTCCTAGCTATCCAGCTGTTGTCTTTAGAGTACCCCGAGTTCAACATAGATATGTCTAACATAGATACAGAGGGCTAACATAGATGCTGAGTTCAGTCTATGCATCCTCACCTTTGAGAAACATCATAGCAGGAGGCCATGAACCATTGAGCTCCCGCTTCAACACCATAGCCCTCTCCACCACCGCCCCTGGGCTCCTCGCATCAAATCATCTTCCATCGTTCATGGCGGAGTTGATAGAGAATCCACCAAGCAAGGTAACTAACTAATTAGATAGTCTAGGAAGTAAGGAACAAGACCTCCCTCCCTCGAGGCACGCCAGGCAGACCCTTCCCCGATGATGGCCCATGGCAGTGCCCCGTCAGAACAGGCCGTTGGTTCAAGACTCTCGACGCTAGACAGGGACCACATCCTCTGCGTGGGCAAGTCAGGATTCAGGCACGGTTGGGCTTCTGCCCCGAGCATCCAAGCGAAGGAGTCAGAGTTGTTGGCGCCGGGTTGCATCGAGGCCTTGCATCTTGAAGCCCATACGCACATCAAACGAGGAGTACGTAAAGTCCATGCGGGTCAAGATCCTCAGATCAGCGAGGCTGATCTCGGACTGATCTACAAAGACGCTCATCCAAACTTTCAAGGCTGGCATGAGTTATAAATCCCCTTGTCCAAGCTAAGGCGCACCATCTGCAGGCAAACTTGCTCCAGCACCTTCTCGCTCTCCTGCATGTCGGGCGCCCTGAAACCTCCCAGCGATGGGAGCCCTTACTTTCCAATCAGCGAGAGAGCGGCCAGTCTAGCCGTAACGCATATCGCGTCGAGGTCGCCGCTGCTGGCTATTGCTCTGGTCATGTTTGGCGCGAGGATATGGCTGAGGGCCACGCCTGTCTGGAGGGTGAGCCGAGAGGACTATGTCATGGCAGTCGGAGTGGTGGGTATCTGTCTACTACGTACAAGCTCGAGTCCAAGAGAGCTAACCATGGGGATACTGCAGGCTGCCGCCATCGTCGACTTTGGCTTCCTCATCCCCCAGATGTACGCCGAACGACAGCTCATCACCGAGACCCAACGCACCTGGTCACGAAAGTACGCCTTCCTCGCAATCCCCATCTGGGGCATCGCCATGACCTTCATCAAGTGCTCCATCGCCATGATGATGCTCCGGATCCAACCAAACGTCATCTGGTGGCGGGTCTTTTGCTACTTCATCATGGCCATTCTCACCGCCTACGGCATTGGCAACACCTTCTTCATCCTCCTTCAGTGTCGACCACTCGAGGCTGCGTGGAATCCTGCTATCCTGACCGTGGTTGAGGGGGCGAGCTGTCTGCCGCAGACGGGGATTCATATTGCATCAAATACAGGCTCTGGTATCAACATCGCCACCGACATCATGCTGTCCCTGGCCCCCACGGTGTTTCTCTGGAAGCTGAGGAGGCCAATGAGGGAAAAGATGCTGGTGGGAATCCTCATGGGCCTGGGCATGTTTGCCAGTGTGGCTTCAATCGTCAAGACGACCCTCGTCAAGGAGTTTGGGTCAGCAAAGGATGCGTGGGCACTCACCAATGCCATCGCAACTTGGACAGCCCTGGAGCAGCTGCTTGCCATGATTGCCTCTTCAGCGCCCTTCCTCAAGCCGCTTGTGCAGACTGCACTGCACCGGATGGGGCTGAGCCTCTCAGACTCGGCAATTGCACCTTCAAGCTACGGAAATCACTATCACGGAATGGGGAATAGCCAGGGGCACCAGTCAAGGATGGGCAACAACAGAGGGACGATACTCTCGAGGAGGGAGGCGGACGAGAACCCTTTTGCCTCGGCAGATAGTGTGGATGCCATCCCCATGGAGCCGAGGAAGCCGGGCGTGGGACAGAATATTACTACGGTGCAGGCGATGCCCGGGTTGGAGAGGCCGAGATCTTGGTACTCCAACGAGGATAATAAGAGTGACGAGAGGGAGTTGGCTCCTCACCATGCAGTGTGACAGTAATGGGCAGAGGAGTAGGGTTTATCTAGTATGTCTAAGGGCCTGAATCGGAGTAGGTATTAGCAATTGAGCTTGTATATTTGTATAATAAAGCCATGTTCTATATCCAATAGCACCCGCCATACTTTCCTTCACACACCATCTAGGAGCCGTGGGACCGTCCAAGACAGTCTCTTCGCATTGGCTCCATCGGCGGAATTTCCGGCACTGTCTCCTCCTTGGCTTCAACAAACCTGAACTCGTTTGACGGACCCGCCAAGACTCGGCTAAAGCAGAGGAGGCAGGTCAAGGAGGCCCCAGCCATCGGTCGTTGCATCCTCCGGACCCGGGATATCTTTACCCTCTACCCTGGTCCTGGAATGTGCAATGCTACCCTGTTGGTGCTTGGATGGCATGGGTACACCCTGCCAAGCTGCATGCCAGAGAAGGTCGGTAATAAATACATACTGTATTCAAGAAATGCTCCACGTCTTCCAACCGAACCACTGGATCTAAGCGAGATACGTCCAAGTGTAGATATAACGGCCTCTCGCGGTGCCACTGTGCCGCTCTTTTCCATCTTTGTCCATCTTCAAAGACCTCCAGAAGCAACCATGGTCATGCTCAAGTCCCTATGGGCTGTAGCCCTTCTTGCAAGCGCTGTTATTGCCGATAAACGCTGCGTGAAGCCCTTTGTCCGGAGGGAATGGTACGTTGCTGACTCGGAGTGGACGTGACGGTAGCTAATGCATCAAACAGGCGCACTCTCAAGACGTCCGAGAGAGATCAATACATCAAGGCACAGAAATGCCTGATGAAGAAGGCTCCTCAGACCTCTCCTGATGATGTCCCCGGTGTTCGGAGCCGTTATGAGGATTTCTTGGGAACCCACATTATCAACGCCGACAGTGTGCACTTTGTGGTATGTATTGATAAACCCAGTATACAGGTTAGCTTAGGTAGTTGACCACCCCTAGGGCGTCTTCTACCCATACCACCGTCTTCTCGTGCACTCGTACGAGCAAGAGCTTCAGACATGCGGATGGAAGGGCGGCATCCCCTACTGGGATTGGACGCTCGACGCCCCGGGCCCCGACAACGACACCTCCGTCTTCTTCAACTCTCCCATCTTTGACAACCGCCACGGATTCGGTGGTAACGGGGGTTACATCCCTGGCAACTTCTCCCACCCGTCTCCTGGCATGACGGTCAACCCGCCCTGGGACGTCCCCGACCGTACTGGCGGTGGATGCCTCCAGGTTGGGCCCTTTGCCGGTTTGAAGACTAACCTCGGTCCTGGTAACGGCACGGACTACAACCCGAACTGCATCCGTCGGGACTTTGCGCCGCTGTCCTTTAGGGATTTGTCTGGGCCAGACACCGTGAAGGAGGGCATGGCTCAGAAGGACTTTGGCTTCTTTGACCGTGTTACGGAGAGTACATTCCACTCTGGTGGCCACTGGGGCGTTGGAGGTCTATATGGAACCATGACTGATAAGTGGTCCAGTCGTAAGTGATCCGAGATGTTCTCAGTGCAAGTACGAAGCTGACACTTCTAGCCGCCGATCCTCTCTTCTGGGTCCACCACGCCAACGTCGACAGGGCCTGGTGGTCCTGGCAAGTCCGTGACCTTAAGAAGCGTGAGAAGGATGTTTCCGGACCGCTTGTCAACTTTGACTGGACGAATCAGCTCGATGGCAACATTACGCTTGATTCTCCTATCGTCGTGGGTGAGACGGTGAGACTTGAGGCTATTGTTCGAGATGTCATGCATATCCGCAAGGGGCCTCTCTGCTACGAGTATGACAATACGTACTAGTGGTGTTGATTTTCCGTCTCTTGGATAAACTAGATAGCGTTTCGGCAACTAAAGCGAGGGTTATAGATAGTTCCTCGAGCGTGGCCTCGGAGGAAGTAACTAGCTAGGCTATAGATAATAAGTCTAGTTAAGTTTAAGGAGACTAGCGGGGCTAAGATATATTATTTCTAAGTCTAGTGCTTTTAATATATCCTAAGGTTAGTTTAGATAACTTAACTCTATTATTATTTCTAATAATAAGATTATTAATTATAATAATAAAAGGTATATTTATTAATATATAATAATATTATAACTTAATAATCTTAACCTTTTATAATAATATTTATAAAAATATTAAATAAAAAGATATATTTTATAAATAAAATAATATATTTCTTTATTTCTTATAATTATTTATTTAATACTTAATATTTCTTATTTAATATATTAAAATAACTTAATAGAATTTTAATTATTAAAATAAT
>JABFEX010001206.1:0-17963 GCA_013623515.1 Fusarium illudens | reverse complement strand
TTATTTATTATAACCTAGAGAAATTATAATACCTATAAATAAGAGCTATATATAATTATTAAATTCTATTAAAGGTATTATTAATACTTTATATACTATATAGTATCTATTATATATACTAATTATAAACCCCTTACTTAGTTCTTATCTTTTATTAATTATAAAGGTATTTATACTTAATAAGTAACTAAGCTATATACCTTAAATATTATAATTAAATATATCCCCGGGAAATAAAATATTATAATAGATATTCTATCTTAAATTATTTTCCCTTCCCTAGATTACTTTAATCTAAGAGAACTAATAGATCTAGGTTCTATAGATAAGTATAGAGAATAGCTATAAAAAGATAGAGCTAGAAGATATTAAGAGTTATTAGATTAACTAGAAGTTAGGCTAGCCTTAGTAACTAAGCTAAAAGATATTAAGAAAACTAATAAGACTCCCCTAAAGGGAATAATTATTATTACTTAATTAGAGATAATAGATAGTTTATTAGATAATAAGGAATTATAATAAAGCTAGATTTAAATAAATAGCCCCTTAGGAAGAGAGGCCCTCTTAAAAGGGATACTAGAGAGATAATACTACTTCTTTATTACCTTAATATTATATAACCCTATATATTAATCCCCCGAGAGGGAATCTTATAGGCCTAGATATATTAGTTAGGTTTTTACTTATATTAATAAGGTTATTATAAAATAAGACCGGGAGCCTTAAGAAACTAACTCTTAGTACTAAGAGGTAAAGCTATTCTTAGAGACTAGCTCTATTAGCGACCTATAGGATTATTATATTACCCGCTAAATTATAAACTAAGTAAGTAGTTATTATATTATTAGAAGATAGCTATATTACTCTATATATCTCCTAGATTCTAATAAAACCTAATAGCTAAAATACCTCGCTAAGAGCTAAGTAACTTAAGCCTTAATACTTACTTATAATTAATTAAGATATTTTAGGATTAATTAGATAAGATATTACTTATCCCGCTAAGTATAATAGCCTAAGATAGCCCGAGATATAATATTATTTATAATAAGTTACCTTTACTATATTAAGTATAGGCTAAGAAAGCCCCTATAAAACCCCTAACTCTTAATTATTATTAAACCTTTTTAAGTATTTAGAATTAATTATATTAGACCTTTCTCTCTCTCGCTAAAAGGGAATTACTTACTCTTAGTATTAATTAATTACTTCTCTAGATATTACTAGGCTCTACCCTATAAGTCTATAAATATAACTAAAGCTATAGAATTACTATATAACTAGTAACTTTACTTCCCTATCCCTCTTATAGTATTATATACCGATCTAGGGTCTATATTTACTTTAAAAGAGTTTAAATTAATAGCTAAACTAATAGGAATTATTATAATTATAGCCCCTATAAAGGCCTATTAGAGTATAAGAATAATAGAGGTAATTAATAAGATTATATAATTAGTAATAAGGAAGATATACTTTATATAGAACTAATAAGATAAAGCCCTCTAGAAGGTAATCCAATCTATTAATAGATAAACCCTATCTAACTTAAGATATAGCTTATTAGAGATATTATTAAGAGTTAAGGGGCGAGGACCCCTTAAATAGGGCCCTAAAGACCTTATTGGGAGGGAATAAACCTTAATACTAAGAATAAAGTAATTTAAATTATTAATTAATACCGCTTATACTAACTAAGTACTAACCTATATAGCTACCTAAGAATACTCTTAAACTAATATTAAGAATATATAGAGAGAAGTCGCTACTAATTAAGCCGCGAAGTATAAACTAAGGATAAAAGGCCCTTTTAACTTAAATAATTAGGTTATAATAATCTAAGAAAGAAAATTACTTAAACTCTAACTTAAATAAAGGGGCCCCTTTTAGATTAAATAGAGAGTAAGTAAGTATTTATACCTATTAGAAAACCTAAATAATACTTATATTATTAGAGTAGGATCCCTTAAATTCTATATAAACTACCTAAAGATATTTTAACTTAAGGAAAGATACTTAAAAACACTAGAGGATAAAGAGCTAGGGCTCGCTCGCTACCTTTAGAAATATACCCTTATATAAAGAGAGAGGAGAGGAGAGCGGGATATAGAGCTCTAGAGCTATTAATAGAACCTAATAGAAAGAAGGCCCCCGATATAATTAAATTATTCTATTTATTAGCTATTAATACTACTAGGGCCCCACTAAGAGTAAACTAGAGTAATTTAGCCTAATCTTATAAAAAGATTTACTTAGATAAATAAAATAAGTTATTATTTAAAAAGAGTATCTAAATTTATTACTTTACTTATTTATTAGAGAAAAGAGAAAGGGAGCGGGAAAGCTTACTTAGATCTTATAACCTTATTTCCCCTAAACCTATTTAATTAATAGGATTATTAACCCCCTTACCTATATATAAGACTTACCTATATAACCCCTAGAAAGGCTATTATTATATTAACCCTAGAAAGAGGTATACGCGCCCCTTTTAATCCTAACCCTAATCTTTCTAACCCTATTAGAAAGGAACCCTCTCCCTTACCTTTACCCCCCCGCTATTTACCTTATAATAACTTCTATATTATTATAGTAGACCCTCCTTATAGCGCCTTGCGATAAAAAGATAAGAACTCTAATTACCCTTAATTACTCTTTATTTTTAAAGCCTTTTTAAGTAAACCTTTTAAGTACTTTAACTTATTTACTATCTTCTATAAATCCCTCTTAAACCTAAGAAATATTACTCTAATTCTAGTAATAGAGGGGTAGAGGTACTTAAATATCCTCTAGAATTATATACTATTTAAAGAGAGACTTTACTAATAACCTAACTAACCCCTTAATATATTAAAACTAGTAGAGAGATTTAAAGCTATAAATATCCTAAGAAAGAGACCTTATAGCCCTAACCCTAACTCCTCTAAGTTAAAGCGAAATAAAATTAACCTATTAGAGCCCGCTATTTCTTAAAACCTAGATCCCGCCTCTAGGTATTTCTCTTACCTTATAGAACCTACCTAAGATAGCCTAGCTAAGGCTATAGGGGATATTAATTTTTATACCTTAAGAAGCTAATTTATTAAAAAATAAATTAATTATTTAATAGCCCCTAGTATTACTTTTACTAAAGGCTCTATAGTCTTATAAGAAGTAGACTTAAGCGCCTAGCTATTAGGAATTACTTATAACTATATTATCTTAAAAGAGAAATTATATTAATTACTTAACTATCTTTAGACTAAAGATAAATTAGTTAAGGTAATAGAGCTTACTTAACCCCGCTAAAGCCTCTTCTTATCTTAAGACCTTACTAAGAGACGCTTAAGTTAGCCCGAGCTAGAGATTCTAGCTTAAGCCTAATTAAATCCCTAGATAACCTAGGTCCCTACTCTATTAAGAGATAAATTTAAGGCTTAATTTTAATCCCTTATTATAGAAGCTAGACCCTCTAGGGTACCTATTGAGGCTAAAACCCCCCATCTAAGTATAATTTAGAAAGAGCTAGGGGAGGATTATTTCTTACCCCCGCTTTTAGAAGATTTTAATAAAGAATTTATTTTATTAATCTAGATTTAAAGATCTTTAATAGCTACTAGCCTTATAATTAATAATAAGGTATAACCTAAAGTTATTAATAAAGGAGTAGAAGATCTTAAAGGGAACTTATTAAAAGTAATTTTAGCTAGAACTTACTTAACTTAAATCTAGAGAATTAACTCTTAAAGTACTTAGGTCGCCTCGGGGCCTCTATAAGTAATAAATATAATCCTAAGAGCTTATTACTTAATTACCTACTAAGAGGAGCCTAAACCTAGTATATAACTAATAAAAAAAGTAATTAGCTTCGAAGCCTACTTACTTATAGAGCCCCTTAGGGATTAATATAGGGTCCTATTAGTATATATAGGAATATTAAGTATCGCCCTATAATTAATATACCTCTTAAACCTATAAGACTCCCGCCCCCCTAATTATAGGGATAATTTCTAAGTATTTACTTTTAAGATAGAGCCTTCTAATAAGGCTATAAGTAATAATACTATTTTATATAAAGGCTACTTAGTGCCTAGAAACCTAGGGAAGTTAAAATACTTAATAGGCTTAAATAACTAGAATTTTCTAGAGAAATAAGCCCCTATAGAGAAGATTATAAGGTAAAATAAATAAGCGAGATAATTCTTATTTATTACCCCTTTTATATACTACTAAGTTAGACTAGATAAGGAATACTATCCCTTAATAAAGAGCTTCTATATTACTAAGTTAAGAGGGGATTCTTATTATAAATACTAGGTTCTACCCCTAGGGGTAATAGAATTACCTTAAGAACTCTTAAATTATTTATTTACTTTCTTAATCTCTTAGCCTATAGATTTAATACCCTTAAACCTTTACTTTTAGGTAGTAATTATATATTTAAATATACTAGAGAGCCTAACTTAAAAAGTAAAGATAGAAACCCTTATTAAGAGAGAAATAAAGCACCCTATCCCTAAAGTATCTCTAGAGGTATTTATAGTATATTACCCCTATTAGATTTACTTCTATAAAGTATTTCGACTTATTAGATATTTATACCCGTTTTAGTTTATTATAGAGGCCTATTAATTAGATAAGAAGTAATCTTCTTACTTTATAGTAAAAGAGAGGTAATTAAAGGTAGGGAGAATATCTAACTTAGTGCGGTATATTATATTAAATACCCTTAATACCCTAGCTTCCTTAAGAATATCTATTCTCCCTATTTTAATACTTAGGACCGCTATAACTTAGCCTGCTAATATCTTAAGAGGGGATCCGCCCTATAAAGGGCTCTATATATTATACTTATTAGATAATATCTAGATATTAGGCCTTTTTAATTACTATTTAAGACTAAAGAGTAAGGTATTTATTATTATAGCCCTACTTAATTACTTAGCCCGAGCTAGGTTTTAATTACCTTTTTAATATTAGCCTTATACCTTATTAGAACCTAGAGCTAGGTTTTAAGACTTATTTTATAAGGGAATACTAGAGTCTATATCTAGGGGAGCCTAATAAGTTAGTTTAGTATTTAAACTAATTAAAAGAACCCTATAGATAATCTATTTAAAATGCCTAAGAGAAATTATTTTCTTAGATTATTTACTACCCTAGCCCTTTAAGTATTTCTTTTCTCTTACTTTCCTCGCTTTAGTCGCTAATTATAATAAGAAGAGAATTAAATTACTTAGAGAAAGAAATAAAGGGCTAGAAGGCCTAACCTTTAATAGATAAGAACTTACTTAGAAATAAGATAATATACCTTTAATTATAATAAATATTACTTAATAGAATTAGATTCCCTCTCTTAAAAGAAACGTAATAATTATATCTAATTAATATCCCGGATTAATAGACTCTAATAAAGAAACCTATTTAAACCCCCCCTCTAAGATTATTAACCCCGATTTATTAAACCCCGAGGTTTAAGAAGAAATAAGGCGCTTAATAATTATATATCGCATTAAATACCTAGATTAGGACTTAGTTTCTAACCTTTTAAATAGAACCCCGATAAGAGCTAAGATAGCTACTACCCTAATAAGAATTAGAGAAGATTTATTAAATAAAATAAATATTTATTATTAAGCCTTAATTAATATTATTACCCTTAGAAATAGCTAATAACTCTAGATTATAAACTAATCCTTTTTATACTTTATATAAATAATTAGGGCTATATTAAGAGATTAAGAGGGAGAAATAAATATCTAAGATACCTAGAAGGATATTAAACCTTTAGTATTATTATCCCTAGAGGCTAACTAATAATAAATAAATTCCTTATAACCTATCTTAAAGATAGGAGATATATACCTTTTTAATTTCTTATTTCCTTACTTATAATCTTTCTATAAGTCTACTATATATTATAACTAAGTAAAGTTAATAATAAACTTATAAATTACTTTAGATATCTTATTAGATAATAAGGCTAGAACCCTCTCTTAAATTAAATAAGATAAGAAAAATAAAAAATAATTAAAAACTTAACCCTAAGAATTAAGGAGATATAAGGGAACCCTAGGTAATATAAGTAGATAATAAGGATTAGAAGAAATTAGGGAAAACTAAAGAGGTAAAATTAAAGAGGATTTTTAAATAGAAATAGCGGCTAATTAGAGCTAGCTAAAGAGTATTAAAGGGGACTAAGTAATTATAATTACTTAGATTAAGATAGGGTACCTATAAAGAGGCCCTTATAATTAAAAGGGGCGATTAGTTTAATAAAAGAGTAATAATAGAGGTTATTTCTTATTACCTAAAAAGACTATAGATTAGGTTTCTTCTAGCTAGCTTAATAGTATATTAGGGAGGACCTAGAACCTACTATATATGGCTAAGGGTAGCTAATATAGGGCCTAGATATAAAAGGGAAGGTACGAGGGTGCCTATAGTAGCCCTAGAGGAAGGCACTATAGACCCTCCTTATATATATATAATCTAATTATAGAGCCCAGCTCCTTAAAAAGAAACTTATCCCTATTATTATCTTATATACCTTTATTTCTATGCAATGGCGCGTTAATATCAGGCCATTATCCACAGGATGGGAAAAGCCACTACGTTGCATTTCGCGGGGTAGGTAGGCTAAAGGGTGAAAGGAGGAATGAGTTCCCGGTGGGTGGTTTGGCATGAGATGGGAGGGAGAGAAGTTTGTGGGGTTTTTCGTATCTCGTACGGAAGGGGGGCGTAGAAGTGTATATCATCAACCAGACAATGTTGTTTACAGGAGATGTAGGTAGGATTGAACTTGTACAGCCTCATTTCATTTCATTAACTTTCCACTTCCCTGGATTAATACCAGCTACTTGGACTCTTTAGTCTAGGCAATTGCGTGCTTACTTTGGTCAGATAGACCGTCTCCCTTGATACCCATTATCACGGGATATGTAAACAATAGCCTCATGATACGCACTCGCCCACTTTCCGAAACCTGTTCCATGACAGATAACCCTCCACCCCCAATTACATGGCTGACATTGTAGACATTAAAACCTCCACCAGGCGCAACATTCAAGCCGTGACCCCTTCACTGTCCAGCTGGCACATGAACCCCGTGAAACCCCATCCCGATGGCAAAATCTGCTTCCGCTCTCCCCAACTCCTCCATCGTCTTGCCATCCAAGCACAGCAGATACGTCGACTCTGTGACACCATCAACAACCACGCTCAACACCACGCCGTCATCCTCATCCTTCGCCCCTGGCCGCGGCACAAAGATAGGCTCTCCCGGCGTGTGCCCCTCTGGTCCGCTCCAGATCAGCGCCTCCCTGGTGGTCACGTCCGTCTTGACCAGCGCGTCCACGATGCTGCCCATACCTCGGAGAGTCGCGCCGTAGACGAAGCGGTAGGGCTTGCCGACGCGGAGTGGGTGGATGGTCGGGAGCTCGCCGGCATGGGGAGTTGGGATGGTGAGGTCTTCCCGCGCGGTAGCTGTGAATGACATGTCTGGTGGCCCTGTAGGCATTCTGAAGCGATATCTGGTGAATGTGGGAAACGAATTCTCGTATCGCTTCCCCTCTAGCCAGTACTTCTTTGTGGCGTCGTTGCGGTCGAGGATGACGTCGTAGTAGAACCCCTTGACGATATCCATGTTTTCGTACTTGGACAAATCCAAGCAGAGTTCAGTGTACTCCTTGCCATTCTCGTCCTGGACACGCTCCTCGAAAGCGTTCACCGAGTGGAAGAAAAAGGCGGCAGGCGTCGAAAAGGTCGCGACGAGCCCCTTTCCGTGCCGCCGATCAACAACGAGCCACTTGCATTTCTTGCTCTCGTCGAACGGCAGTATAGACTCGAGGATGTTGCTTTTCCACAGCATCTTCAGCCCGCTCCACGCATAGTGCGAAGACGGGATGCAGATGACGACATAGTTCTCTGTGAGGAAGAAGCTGTGCAGGTACGCAGGCGGAACGTTGGGGTCCGTCACCGTGGCTAGGATCTCCGTCTTACCCGAGGCGGCGTCAACCCGGAAGACGCGGTAGGTTGGCACACGACCAAAGTCGAGGTTGTAGTTGAAGAAGTCGCCGGTCAGAGGGTCACGCTGGGCGTGCGCGCATGAGCAGGGACCGCTGAGCAGAGCGTCGAGAGCGCTCTGCATGGCGAGGCCGAGGGGTTCGAGGGTGGATGGATCGATGCGACGGATGCCGGCAAAGTCTGTTGCGACGAAGACGTTGGCTGGGTTCGCGCGGTGGCCGAGAGGAATTACAGGAGCCGTAGCCCCGTTGCCGTTTGCATGGCCATTCTCTTGGTGCTCATCGTCCTTGTGGTCGGCTTGTCCCTTATGTGCACCGCCGTTCTCCAGACTCTTGGGCTTCCCGCTGCCAGACAAGCCCGGGACATTGGGCAGGACGGTGACATTGTTGTTGCCATGCTTGGGCTCAAAGTGGCTCATGAACTTTGCAAATATGCCCACGCACGGGTCGGCCTTTTGCCCAAAAGTCATGCCGGCTCGCCACCCCTTCTTCTTGACGCTCTCAACCCACGACTCGGCCTGGCGTCTCGACGAGTACCACACCTGAGCATCACCGTCGTCGTCAGGGACCACGATGTCGAAGCGGTGCGTTTGGGCAAAGCCATCGAACCAGTGCGTGGTAAAGTGCGTGCCTCGGACTGTGTTGTCGACGCGGCTCTGGCCGGGACCGGTGCGGAAGAGGGCGCCGGCGGCCCACGAGGGGATGGAGCCTTTGAGATTGAGGCGGATGGGGCCGCGATGTTCTTCAAGGTGATCAAACTATGGACGTCAGTGAAAGAAAAGGGTTATGAGGGGTAGGAGAGACACTTACTGCGGCTTCGTTAGGCCATGACTTCCACGATTCGTCCAAGATGTTCTTCGAGGTCTGAGAACGGTCCTCTCCCTCGTGTTCGCGAGTGCGATGGAAGGTACCAGGCCCGTTAAGAGCCATGACAGGTGTCGAGGTTCCGTGAGATGCGGTAACAGGCAACACAAGGGGATGTTTGTGGTCGGGTTGAAAGAGGCGACGCTGTGTAGCAGCGGATGATGGGATATCAAAGGACTGAAAAGCCAAGACGTGCCCTTGGAAGATGCCACAAAGAGATCGCAATCCACAGCCAAAACAATGGAGGAACAAGGCAATGGCTTTATAGCATCCCGGGTATTCGCTCGCTCGCTCACCCGTCCACTGTCTGATTTCTGCTACTGCAGTGTCGAGAAGTGGCTGCAACTGACAAGCACCGCAAAAGATCCTTGATCTTAACTCGAGTCCCGTGTAAGAAGAAATGGCACCGTTTCACTGCCAGGTTCGAATCAACTGCCCCATTCGAACACGATGCATGTCAGGGTCGCAGCTGCGAATCCTTCCTTTCTGATGTCGAGGGCAGTGATTGTATAAAGGTCAAGTCAATGACGTCCAGTTCGCATTCGCTTCCGCGCAAATGCACACATAAAGAGGCTCAAAGCATAATGGATTCATGATGCAGGAACCCAATAGGACAAGCCCCCTTTCAACTGACACCCATGGAAGCCAAGCCAAGCAGAGCAGAGCAGACAATAGCCCGGCGGGTTATTGAGGAACAGGTACTGCCCCCCACCACACTCGCTCTCTTGATGGTGGTGACAGGCTCAGCCAAGATGCAACTTCGCTTCGCACTCGCATTGCACGTGCCCTTCTTCCCAAGTTCTCGAGGTACGCGAACGCCTTTCAAGGGCAGTCGCGGTGCTATTCCGCCCAGTCGCTTCTCGTCGCCCGCTGCCAACCTATCAGAGCCAGTAGGTGTCAGAAATGACCATGCAATTTCCGGTGCCCTCGCTTGATGAATCCACTAGATATGGCTCTCTTGCAAGGGTCACGATGTGAGTTGAAGGGCACTAGTTGGCAACGGCTGAGCGCCAGGTGTTGCACGCACACGAATTGAGCCCTAGTCGGTGAACCAATAACCCAACTACCCACAAGGCTGTGAGGTTCGTAACTGCAAAGAGGGACGGGACCTGGTCGCACGGCATGAGGTTATTGCTCGAGACAATCGGGATGTGCGACTTGGAGCTGACCCCTGGGTGTTCCGCCATGTGCGACCTGGCGGACATAGGCTATCAAACCAGTGTCAATATTCTCCGGAGTCGGGCATCATCGTTGGACGGATCTCAATGGTCTAGGCTGAATGTCTCGCCAACGCGTGCCAGATCTAGAGAGCCAATCTATCAGTCTACCTATGTACCTGCCCACATACATACAAGACATTGGTCTGGGGTTTCGGCTATCGACGACGCAGTCACCGACTTTGATGCTCAACCCGCGCTGGCCACTTGCAGACCGCGAGTTAGCAATCGCGGAATTCAACCCCAGGGCCAAGCCCAATGAGGTATGCTGGCGGTCCATGGTGTTTGCTCTGATAGCCGCTACTGCATCCTCTGCAGGAGAAGTTTCTTGGCGATGCAAACAAATAGCTTTTTGATCAGAGACAAGGAAGACATAATCCTTGCCGGGTTGGAGCTGAACACTGGATAGCAACAACAGAGTCAAGCTAACGTTGTAAGTTCTGGCCGTCGTTCACAGTGGGATAGGTTTGTTGAGGATGGAATCCTGGTACGGTGGAGCGCTGCAGCGAGCTTTACAGGGGCACAGGCCTGAAAGAATGCTGCTCAGCGCGGTCATGTGACCTTCACAAACAACATCAACGCAACACCAAGCATTAGATGCCGCGATACCTTCACACCCAAGGAACGTAAATATCCTCAGAGAAACTCATCATGTCTGGCCGTGCATCTGCTCCGACGATCCCGTCGCTGAAGCAATCATTCCTCGTCAACCAGACAACGCTCCTCGCTCAGCCTCTCGGCCCATCTCGCACATGGCAGGCCGCCAACGACGCGTCGAGCGAGGCTATCCCCGAGCGCGTGCTTCAAGAAGCGCTGCTCAACCTCAACCACACAATCCAGCAGCACTGTCGCCGCGTGTACGCCCCGCAGGCCACCCGCAACATTGCTGAGCAGATTGATGACATCTACACCAAGGATGCCGCGCGCAGGGTGGGAGGAGTGGCCGACGTGGAGGGCGGCATTGGTAGAGAGCTTGATCTGTGTGAGTACTGCTACATATATTAGAGATTTCGGGAACTAACATTTATGAAGCTGGCAAAGAAGCAATAGAGGCTCTCCCACCAACTTGGCCCTCAGACAAGGATGTCGACGACTACCCGATGGAATCCAAGCGCTACGCCGATGCCGTCAGCCAGCTGTCCGAGCTCAATGAGCAGCGCAAGCAGTTGAGAGAGCAAGTAGCCCGGCTAAATCGCCTCAAGTCCGTCGTCGAGCCCCTGCAGACGAGCGACGGCGGAGCCGGAATCCAGGAGAACCTCCTAACGCGCAATGGCCCCGTCGAGAAGGAGCTCGAGAGGATGCGCTTCTTGCTGGCTAGAGTCGGCGGCCGTGTTCATGCGCTGCCTGATGAGGCTTCCAATGGCTCTGCCAAGGAGATCGATCTGAACCAAGTCGGGGCTCAGGGCCGCAAGAGGCGCGTCGACCAGTTTCTTGCTGATGACAAGGTGTTTCCATCATAAATGAGCTCAAGTCACGGGCAACTTGTTGGCTTCTTTTGGAGTAAATTACCCGACTTCAAGCACGTCGCCTCTCTTCGCTCATGGGTTTTCGATCTCCAGCATATCGGAAGCCTCACCGTCAACTCCCCAGTTTACTTGAAGCCCATGGTTGCCTATTGAGGACTTGACAATCAAGGTTCATAACCAAACCTATGGGTCTACCACTCTGAGCCTACACATGAGTGGCGGTTATTCCAGGAGCTGGATGGAACCAGACGATGCATCATTACTTGGAGCCCACACCTCCATGGCGTCCACGTACGTCACCCGATACCATACCAGCGATCCGTTCTGGTCAGACAGGATCAGACACGGCACCAAATCTGATGGGCCAATCAACCAAATCCCAGCGAGGACCGTTGGCTGGGGCTCTTGCTGATTTGACCTCTTCAACCTGCCTTTCCGAGATAGTCTCATTAGGCTGGGCAAAGCCAAATGACGAGTGTATAGCCCCGCGCAGCTGCAACGAGACGCGTTGGTACTCGGGAGGAAACTGGCCAGTTCACCGTATCGCTGCCTCTAGATACGGCTCGTGTGAGGCCAGCCAAGACTAAGCGCAAGGAACGAAGGGCCTCGTGTCAACGGAGGCATTCATATATATTTGCTTAGGGGCGTCTTTGGAGCCCATCTGAGTCGTACACTTAGAACTCGGCCGAGTTTTAACGACCAGCTTCCGGTATGATGTATGATATCCAGGCTATACAGGGAGGGTGAAGGTGACCCCCGGCGCTGAAAGTCCCGGAAGAGGACAAGAAATTGCCAGCCAAATCACACTCGGTTATGAAAGCCATCCATATGCGGAGACCCAAGTGCCTCCTAACATCAGTCTCTCAATAAGTGCAAGGTGTGCCAGTTTCAGAAAGGACGATGCATAGGGGTAAGCCGAGATGTTTGATGAAGGAGTTGTGCAAAAATGGTACTTGGTCTTCGATACTACTAACTGGCAAGCAAGGAGACAACGCCAATACGGACCTTAGCCAGTAGAATCTATCTTTTCATCTTACAGTTACGCTCTCTTTTCTACTCTTATCGGGCAGACATTGGCAGATGAGACTCGCCAATGTTTGTGGGCAGATTCACACTCTCACTTAGGTACCCTGGAGTTGTACGGTTGCTACCCGGATGTCATTTAATGACCATCTATACTAATAAATACTTCAACATGCTCGGTTTCTTATCTTGATCAAAGTAAGAATGAGCTATCTAAACTTCCATGCCTTGGTACATCCCGCAACAGTAGACCGCCAGCTGTTGATGGACACTTCACCGTCCGGGAGTCAATGAGGGTCATGCTGCCAGCCAGGTATGCAACTCTAGGTGAGTCTAATTTCCTCCCCGTAGCTGTTTCATTGCCAGCATCGGATGATATCTGATACAAACCCGCCAACCAGGTCAGCTTCGGGCGCACGTGTACAGTAGGGTAGCTCCTTTTCATTCAAGATGGCTTGCCAATAGGGCTCAAGAGACAGGAAACGCAAGATTGGCCATCAACGACGCGATGCAAGTTTATAGCGAGAGATCTCAATGGCGATTGGGAGCGACTAGCTTCACTGGGTTATCCCCATTCGTAGGTACCTACATAGCATCAGCGAGTTGCGGAAACTCTCGTTGTACTGTAGCCACCCATAGGTAGACTCACGATGGCCGACGAGCTATGTTCGACCACGATCGAGATGCGACGTAAAATTGGCCTGTTTCTGCGGCGGGGAACATAGGCAAGTGACATGCCAGCCCACAAACATTGTTCCCTGGACGAGGACAACAATAGCGCCGGTTGACTTACCAACCTGGAATTCGTTGCGAGCGCCACCCCTTCCTTGTCTTTCCTCGTCTCTGAGGGAGGGGTCTTGGCTTCCATCGGCTCACAAGTCTCTCATTACATACTACGTAGCACGACGACTGGGTTCAGTACCTGATCTACTGTAGGTATTCTGAGCTGAGCTGAAGACAGACGTGGGGAGGGAACTAGGGCTGAGCCGATGGAGATGAGGGGGAATCAGTCCAAGAAACGGGGGCGATGATGTTGGGGTTGGTAATTCAGCAAAGGGACAGGGAACTGACGTCCAAGGGCAGGGCGTGCCCAGTGGCGCCCGCGCGCTCCTACGTGGGGACTCCGAGTTGCAGCAGCGGGATTTGTCTTGCCATCCAATCCATCCATTCCCTGAGATGCTGCATGAGATGATGCAGGCGGCCGGGCCAGAAAAAGAAAAGAGGCGCCTGATGCGATGGAAAATACCAATCCAGTTAGGAGGAAGATGCAAAGTGATGGACAGGGGGAGGGGGACCAGCCTGGGTGGAGAGGTCCAGAGGCACGTCTTGGACGATATGACGATATCGTGAGATTGTTTACTGGTGAAAGTGGTGTCATGGGGTTGGTAGCTGGGTCGTCGATGAAATATTGGGGGAGGGGCTTATACGAATAATATCGGTGGAGTAACGAGATGAGATACATTATACAAGTCCTTTTCGTGGGGAGATATTGCATGGTACCACGTAAAAGTTTCAATGGGATATTGCTAAGCTAGATGGGATGGTCCTGGCTGGATCTATCCGACAAGAGGTTTGTTATCCTTGGTGTTGTTGTTGGGGGTGGTGATGACTGGGAACAGGCCTCCAAGACTCACCCTCCTCTCCCGCTCACTCACCTTGGGGCATACCGCGCTTCGACGCTCTGATTCGAATGCCGAGTAAAAAAGAGACAACTGTGACAGTTGAGGAGGAAAAAATGCGGCATCGTGATCCATGCTCCTCGCTCGCGCCTTCAAGCCTCAACTAACTCCGTGTATGCACCGCACAGCCGGGATCGCGCGCGTGGCCACCACAGTTAACTACAGCAACAGCTACAGTAGCGTAGCCGCTCCCATGTGCTCACCAGGGGTTGTTCCAAGGTGAAGATGAGGGTCGCGCTGCCTGGCCCCTGGGGCCCTCATCGGTCAAGGACGGAAAGCCCGGATGGGCACCCGGTGGCCGCCCACCGTTGGGCGTTTGGATAGGCAACGCTGCATGTGCAGGATCAGGATCACACACAGGGATTCACGAAGTCCTCAAGACAAAAAAGAAAAAGCATCGTTCTGGACTGCCGAAAAGCTGAAGGATTTCCCAATGGCAGTTGGTGGCCTCACTGCACACGCCCCCCTCCCTCCCCCGGCGGCCGCAGCGCCTGCTTTGGGATGTCGGATGCGCTGCGGACGCGGGTGCGCTTCTTTTTGTCTTCGATATTATTTGCTTTTTGCTTCCATGCGCGCGCGCACGTACGCAAGCTCGCGCGCGCCGTTTCTCGGTGTATCGGTGACTTTGGCCTCAGCTGAGAGTGAGTGAGTGGGTGGGTGTCAGGACCGGAGGAGGCTTCGGAGGGGAGCGGGGCATCGGTCGACCCGACCGGGTTGCCGAAGACGGTCCGTGATCCGGAGGAGGTTAGAGGAGGCGACGATGACGTCGATAATGGATGTTTTTCTTTTTTTCGCCATTGAAAGAATTGAAGGAGATGAGAAATCGATTCGGTTCGGCGATTTCGGCGTTACTGTCAGCGACGGGCATGAACATCCATGGCGGCTTGATGGAGGGGATGGATTGGATGAACCCCGCCTTGGAGGAGGACGAGGAGGGGATAGGTAGTACCATGATTTGTTTGGGATGAAGTAGAAATAGACAGATAGTTACAAGAATCAAACACAAAAGAACTGGCTGTGGTAGCTGCGGAAAGCTTGTAAACAACCTCACCATACCTACCTACCGAACTGACCAAGATGGCACCTATCGGCGTGGCCATGATCGGCGGCGGCCTGTTCGCCAAGCAGGAACACATGGTGCGAAACCTCGGTGAAGAGAAGAGGGGGAAAAGATGCTGAACGAGTCTCTAGCCGGCCATTATGAAGTGCGACAACTTTGCCCTCAAGGCCATCTACTCCCGCTCCCTCAAGTCGGCCCAGGACACGGCAGCCCTCAACACCCGCCCGGACTCGACGCCGGACCTCTACTCGGCCGACTCCGGCCCGGGCAAGTCCTACGACGACCTCCTCGCCCGCGACGACATCGCCGCCGTCATCATCGCCCTCCCGATCCCGAGCCAGCCTACCCACATCGAGGCCGCCCTTGCCGCCGGGAAGCACGTTCTCGCTGAGAAGCCCCTCGCGCCGACCGTCGAGGCCGGAAAGAAGCTGCTCGACTTTTACCGCCGCACCGCAGAGGCCAACGGCGCGACGTTTGGCATCGCCGAAAACTTCCGCTTCAAGCCCTCGTTCGAGTACGCGGCGGCCGAGGCGGCCAAGCTCGGGAGTGTCCAGCACTTCAACGTGAGGGTCCTGGGCTACATGGGGACCGACACGCAGTGGTACGGCACCGCGTGGCGGCAGAAGCCCGAGTTCCAGGGCGGGTTCCTGCTCGACGGCGGCGTGCACTTTGCGGCGGCCACGAGGATGCTGCTCACCACGCGCGCCGCGGACGTGAGGGCCCAGACGGCGCAGGTCCAGCCTCACCTGCCGCCCATCGACACGGTCAACGCCGTCGTGCGGCTCGAGTCTGGCGTTAGCGGCATCTACCAGCAGTCGTCCGGGACGAGGCTGAGCGCCTTTGACTGGGACTTTTCCTACGAGGGGGGCACCGTGTCCGTATCTGGGGATAAGGTGACGTTGAAGCCTCGGGATGGAGAGGAGATTGTCAAGGAGTTTGTCAAGACGACTGGTGTGAGTGAGGAGGTTGAGGCGTGGGGGAAGGCGTTGGTGGAGGGGAAGCAGGATGAGAGGCAGAGTGTGGAGAAGGCTTTGGGAGATTTGGAGTTTCTGGAGCAGATGTTTGAGAGTGGTTCGAGTGGAGGAGAGGCTAAGAAGTATGAGCTCCAGTGAGAGTATTCTGAAGGACATGCACCATAGCTGGGTAGTATAAGTCATGCTTGTTCCCTGGTTCATCGTTCTTCTCAGAGTGAGTCGCTGTACTGTATCTCACTCATAGCTTCGACTTGGTCGCATTAGCTCCCTCGTCCACAACCAGCTTCTCTAGCTCCCGCCGCAGCGTGTCTGCCATGCCCGCCTTGAGCGGCCTGCCCGACTCACGGTTGACATAGACCTGCACAAACTCTCCGACTGCCTTGACCTCGTCGACGCCCTTCTCAAACAGGGCAATCTCGTACGTGACGCTCGATCGCCCGAGCTTGTTGACGCGCAGGGCCAGCTCCGCAACGGCAGGGTACGCGATGGATGCAAAGTAGTCCGTGTGGGTGTGCACGCACAGGCCAAACTCCTTTGCCGTTGGCGGGTGAAGCTTGCAGTGCTCGATAAGATAGGCATTGAGTACCGAGTCGAACCTGGAACTGTTGCTTAGCAGAGCTTCTCTTCCGAGGCCCGACTTTGCCTTTGCAAGGCCTACAAGGAGCAGGTTAGGTGACCGTCACTTACAGGAAATTGTAGACGGAATTGTTCATGTGGTCATACATGTCGTTGTCGTTCCTATTGACAGAGGGAGTCAGTCTATTGAAACCTGTCTCCCAGACCTCCATTCCTTTGGGGCTTGTTCACGATGCTACTCTGGCAGCATTCCGCAGCAGCCAACAGCTCGGTTAAGTCGCGATTATCTCCTGCCCTGGCAAAGTGCAAGTGCAAGAGGCTCTAGAGCGGGACGAGGCGTAAACTCACCATCGCGTTCGGTATTCGAGCAGGAAGCGATAGTCCTCTCTCCTGCGGGCTTTGAGCTCCGCTGGCGATGCCGTTGGACCCATTCCTTCAGAGCCTGTGAGCGTCAAGAAAGCTCACGCGATACCTAGTCACTTGGGTAACTGCAAAGTCCCGGTCTGGACCCGTCGGATCTGTCAATGTCCGATGATTATCTGTTCACGAAACGTCCGGTGGTGCCGTCTTGGCTTGTAGCCAGAAGAGGCGTGAAGTTAATCGACAATGCAAAGTAAAACACCAAGAGACAGAGATGCCAAGGACGAGACGAGGGATCTAGATGTTTATCATCTGAGATTGAGATTGTGAGAGATGATAAATTGGCAGGCGCGAGGCGTAGCTGAGCAGAGATGGATGCCTGCCAAAGACAAGCCTAAGAACCTGAAGATGAAAGAGTCGCAGCTGAGGAACACGTATGAACACACCGAGTTGAACGGAAAGGATGAGGTTGGCGACGAGCGGGAATTCCGACGTTCTGGACATCATCCCCGAAAGGGGAAAGCCGAGGCTCATGGATTGAAGCTTGTTCTCCAAAGCTTGGATGGGATGCGGATTTACAGCGGGTTAGCGGCAGGCATTCCACCTGGCAGGCTGGCTCCCCCTACTCCGTGCAGCTTAGGGGGTTAGGCCGCCCGGGCACGGCGGGAGGCAGCTGGGGGGCGGGCTCCTGGGAGCGCCCGATCCATGGAGAGAGCGGCAGGGCGGTGCAAGGCCGGGGCG